>VWZS01009483.1:391180-423750 GCA_013397075.1 Rhabdornis inornatus
TCGCAGGAGCAGCCGGACCGGGTCGGGTCTTTCAACTCTTGTCCCGGGGCTAGTGGCTTGTGCTGCACGGTTCTCTCACAGCCTCCAATGCCATCTCACCTGCAGCCAGAACAGACCTCCCCTTCTCTGCAGACATATCCCTTCACAACGTCCCACTTTTCTACACCTGCCCTTTGGCCTCATCCCTAGGCGTCATCCCTCCTTCCATAGCCATTTCACTGGGATTTTCCCACCCCATGGACAATTTCACTGTAAGGAAGCACCTTTCCTCTGACCTGTCCATGGCTGCCCCCAGCCTGGCCTTTCCGTCACCCTCTTTGGCCATCTGACAAATGCAACTTCCCCAAAATTGTGGCAGCTCTGGGGAATTTAAAGGTCAAGTATCAGCTGCTGGCATCACTCCATGGAGACAAGCTCCAGTCCAAAGCGATGCCTGACCTTCCTTCTGTTGCAGGCAAAGTCATTGTAATTCTTCTCTTGCACTTCATTTTAACCTCATGGAAGCAATGACATTGGGTTTTGTTTAAAGTCATGAGACCGGCCTTCATGACACGCAAGTGTTCAAAAATAAACACTTAAGGAAAAGTTTTTCTGTAATTTAAACTGTTCCTTTCTCCCATGCATCCACCTACCATCTACAGCAGGATTGTGTGACAGCAGCGGAAACTTCTTTCCCTCCATTTTCCACAAATAAACCAGAGACCTACATGTGGCCCCATGCCATGTGAGTCAGAAAAATATGTCTCCTTCCCAGCCTAGACTCCTCTGCCCATATTGATGATCAGCACCTTTGAGTGGAACAGCTATTCTTAAAACCAAAAAGGCTGTTTCCCAATCCACAAATAACTTTTAATTAAGTATTTCCAACATATATGAGTGGGATTTTTTTACCCGGTTTGTGCCCAGTGGCAGAAAGCTAAAATTTCCATTTGGGAATTACTGCCTTACTAAATGAAAGGTGACAAAAGCAAGTTGAGAGACAGTCTGTTAGGAAAATATTTTGAACATTTGGTATTACAGGAAAAACACATTTGTGTGAAAAAAAAACACTTTCTGTTGCAGAATGAGCATTATTTCTAGGGGTTTTAGTTGATTTTTTTTTCTTTTTTGCTGTCCTTGTTTTCTCCCAAGAGTAAATTTTCAGGAATTTCTTGGAGATGTACAACCTGAGAAACAGAGAACATGTATTCCACTCTCCAACAACCTTGTGTGGAATTCTTGTCTACTGCAACTGATAAAACATGGATTTCTCAGGTTTTGTTCTCTGTTTTTCTCCCTGCCAGAGATAGACCTAAGGATAAACAAAAAGCAACAAAAATAATCATATCACCATTCTGAGCCCAAAATAGCCACATTCTGTTAACCAGATATATTTGACTTGTTGTCCATGCATGTGTTGAGTGACCTTTTTTGCAGAGGACAGAATCATGTGCCATTAAAGTCAAGTAGAATATTTTACCACTGACTTCCTTGAGGGGAATATTTGGCCTGTATTCAGATTCCCCCTAAATTTTAGGAAGATTGCTGTTGTGTCTCTTGAGGACTAGGGTGTTCCTTAATGGAGGAAATATTCTGCTATATGGATTGCTATTATTAATACATAATCTTGTGGATTATTCATGATGTGTCTCAGTTCTGGAGGAGAGCTCAAGTCCTGGTCATAAGCTTCTTTAGCTGCATATATTGTGCTGAGCAGGTGTAACTCCATAGTCCTTCTTCTCCATTTGTCCAATTTTGGGGAGCTGCTTGAGAATGCCCCAGCCTTTTACACAGGCCACAAATATCTCCTCTCAGAGGAAGTCAGGGCACATGGGCTAGAGGGCCATGGGCTTTAGAAAAGGAAAGATCCTACAGATTCTATATTCAGATCTTCTATCTGTAGGCAGTCAAGACAAAGATTTGTGTCTGGATCTGTGAAAGGAAAATGCTTTTTGGTGCCACATCATATACTGTAAAATGTAGCATGATTCTTTTTCTGAGTCTTCTTGCCCCATAATTTTGTAACAGAGCATGATATTTTATCAATTCAATCAAATTTTACTTTGAGATGAATTTTCAATATGAAGGAAAGCTGCAAAAATTGCATTTTCATGCTTAAATTTTCAGAAAAAAATTCTGTGATCTGTTTCAATCTGCACATAAAGTATAGTAGGTTTTATGCAAGAATATTATGTTTTCTGACCTTTTGAGGGCATGTTTTTGGACCTATTAATCTCTTTATTTCTGTTTCTGGTGCTTATCTAAGAGTGGGGAATTTTGGGCTGTTGGGTTTTTGAATTATTTTCTTTTTCTTAATTTTTTGGCAACTGTGCAAACTTGCTCTGATAACCTGGCTTTCAAATCAGCGTAGCTCTGTATTAGGAAAGTAGCATAACATTTCTGTAGAAGTTATCTAAAAAGAAGAGAGTTACTGCACACTTTACCAGAGATGTATTTGCTCTGGACTGCCTACATGAGTGAAAAATTTTTAAAAACTTTGTTTTGGTTGGAAAAGTAAGCAGACATGACCAAACACATAGAAACTGCTATTTTTATATTCTCTTTTCTGATCATAACCACAGATGAATCTGTTTTTCAGATGTAACTTGCTATTCAGAAATGCTAGTTTGGGCAGGAATCCTTACATGTATACAAATAAGTCACAATTAACTTCAAAGAAAACTTTTCTAAATGAACCAGAATCTCTCATATGAAGCAACACTTTTGCTCAAAATAAACCTTTTTACTACTTTCTTTATCTGGTATAGGTATCACTGTGGTAAAGTTGTACGGGACAATAAACCAAATGAAATAAGAAAATGATCGCAGTAATTCTTATTAAAGAGATTTGGTTGATGAAAATGTCTCAGGCTGCCTGAGTAGCTTAAACCACGCAATTGTGCTTTGCATTTCAAGAAGTATTAAGCTTTATTGTCTTTTTTTTTATAACCTGATCTTGAGATTAGGAACAGAAAAGGTTGTGGTGTGGATCGTGAGATTTGACACTGCTGGGAAAGGCAGAGTTTAAGCAGATCTACAGCACATGACAGGTGTCAGTACTTCTGAGGCACCTCAGCCACAGCCCAAGCTCTGGGAACACGTGGTGCTTTCCAAGATAATACCCATGCAGAAAGAGAAAGGGAAATAAGGCGTGAAACCTGGAAGGAGGAGCAGGAAGAAGTGGATAACAAGATCCACACACAGGGATTTATGTGCAGCTGAAAGCAAAAGCTCAGAAACTTCACGGTCTACTATTCTAGATTCAGTCCACAGGACTTTGCATGTCATCACACTCAACGTTGCAGATCTGACCTGCTAGTCCCAGAGGGCAGATTCACAACGCCAGTCAAGTGTGTAGAGCCCTGCGCAGTGAAGCGAGGCGCTGTGGCACCTCACACGAGGCTTTGAGCTGATTCCCCACCAGAGAAACCCAAGAATGAAGACGAGCTCCAGAGTGACTCGGTTGGGCTTGGTTCCACCCTGTATAATTCACATGTGTTCATAATATTCAAACACACACAATTTACAATTCTTCCTGCACCCAGAGTCCCAGGTGTTCAGGCCTGTCTGCCTAACCTGAGCCAGGTAATCAGAATTCATCCCTGCAGTCAGCTAATGGCATAAATCCTTTATGGTTTTCCTGCATGGAACATAGGGTAAGTGCTTTTCTCATATTTGCTGTATGCTAACTAAGAAGAGTTAAGATGGATAACAGAGCAATTTTGAAGTTCTAGTGTGAAAGTCGTTTAAGTCATTTATGGAATGGTACCCAAGGGCAGCAGATGATAACACAGCCCATTGAAATTACTATTACTAATATTTGGGAAGAGAAAAAAAAAAAAAAAAGAAAGAAAGAAAGAAAAATGCAAGAATATATACAACACATTGTTATAAGTAGGAAATATCTGTTAAAATTTTATCTGATTGAAATTTAGATATTTCCAGACCTAAATGTTTTTTCTACATGGACATGGGCTTGTAAAATTATTATTTTCATTAAAATTTCCAGTAGTAACCATTTGAAGTTTTGTGGGATGTGCTGCACTATGGTTATGTGCATTTTGAAGCACCAAAAATCCCTCTCTCAACTCAGAAGAATTTCATTCCTTGTATATAATCAGAGTTTAGGTATATTGATGAAGAATGCTAAACTTTTAGCTTATATTTGTTTTTTTCCTCTGCTATTAGTGTCTGCAGTGCCAAGAAAGTCTGCAAAGAATAAATATCACTGGTAGTACTGGTAAATAGATTCTAATCTGCTTTGTATTACTGAAGGCCTAATTTGAACTGCAAATCCTTTACAATAGCTTTTTATTTATTTATACTTTTTGTGCAAGAATGTAAGAAAAAATGAACCTCTCTGTGACCTTGGTCTGCTAGAATTAAGTTGTGGTACTGGCTTTTGGAAAAAAAAAAGCACAGAAGCTGAATATTTTTGATATGAAGCAACAGCCCTAGAAGGCCTTAATTTACATGCCATAGTTAAAGTTATTTCTCTGAGGATGTGTTTTTTGGTTCAGAAAGTCTTCATTGCTTTGCATATTTAGGTAATGTGCAAAGCTTGACCATGGTCAAGGAAATCTAGATTTGTATTTGTACTTTTATCTTTATTGATGAAAAGCTTGAAAATATCCACGTAAATATTTAATCACCAAGAAAATCTCCAAGTCACGTTGTCTTTAGAATTACCTGTCTTTTAAATCAATTTGATGATTTTAGTGTCTGTGGTAAGGTGTGTATATATGTAATTTGGATAGTATATTAAAGCTTTCTTTTACATGTACAAATAATTCACCCCTCCTCCTGCATTTTTTGAAGTCAGTGAAAACCAAGGCTGTGCTCAAGTAATACCACTGAACATCCCTGGCTGAGTATTTTTCTTTTTTTCATTTGCCTGGCTAAACCATAAAACCTAGGATAGTTTTTCTAAGATTTTTTTACGTTAGAGCCCAAACTGGAGAATAATTTTTGCATTTCCTAGACCATTTTTTTATTTTCAGTAATTGCTTTTATTTCAGAAACATAATAAAATTTTGATGGATTTCAAATCAGGACATAGATTTTACTTTGAAATTAAATATATATATATATATAATGTACAATAAAATAGCCAAACAAACCACAATTATTCCAGGAAAATTTTGGCAAAAGCAATGCAGACATGGTAATGCAGGCCCATGTATTGGTTTTTTTCAACTTAAATGTATGCTTTTAAATTGGGAAAAGTTTCCAACCGGTTATCTATAGCATACATTTTATCCCTAGAGGATGTAGGTGGCAAAAAGAAAAGGCTCTTTATTTTCCAGTATGATACTTCTGTAAAAAAAAGTCGTTGTCAGATAAGCTGAGAAAGCACTCCCAAAACTGAGAGATCAGATACAATAAAAAAGTAACATACAGTAGTTTAATAAGAATGAGATATTGCTATAAAAATACTATTAATATATCTCAGACTGGTATAAATTTTAGGAAGTGTTTTCAATAAGTTTAGAGTACCAAAGAATAAAATTAAGCTGGTCTTTGACTGTAGACTGTACACTATGGAATAACTTCAGCAATTCAAAAATCCAGAGACAAAAGCCTTGGCTCTTTGAATTCCAGAGACTGAAGACTTCCAGAACTTGCTGTCAAGAGTAAATTCTCTAGGATTTCATATCAAAGAGGAGAATTTCTACCTAGGGTGCTGTTAAAGACTTTAGAAAGAAACCTTCATGGGGATTCATCAGTTTCCCAGCAGTCTCTCAGACATGAAGCCATATTAATAACAGCTCAGAAAAAAACACAAACAAAAAAGAACTCATGGTTCATGGCCATAAAATACTGATCTTTCCTGGTTTGAGGTTTGTAAGCGCAGAGACAGAAAGCTTGCCAATATATCAGAAAATATGTTCTTGAAGGAGATATCTCATCTTGACTTCTTTTAAAGAACAAGCTTTGGGTGCTTTATTTGAATCAAAGTCTCCGTGTTTGGGATACAAGCTTGTAATGCAGCTACTGGAAAATAGTCAAGTAGGGAAAAGGGACGTGTGGCTGCAGAATCAGGACAGGAACTCTTAAAGGAAGGCTAGGGCAAACTGTTAAATTTCTCTGCTGTGTCATTTCTTTATATCTTAAAGAAAAACCTTTCCTCAGCCCAGCTTTCTCCCCTAAGGTTTTACCAGAGGTATTGCAATTCTGGTAGTGAAATGAGACTGATAACGGTGTGATTGTTCCACATCTGCTATGTCAATAAAGCATATTCACTTCTCCAGGCTATTTTTAGTGTTCTATACCTCAACACGAGCACAGTGTTATTTATAAAGTACCCAATCCCCACATTTCAAAGAGATAAACTGTTGGCCAAGCTTTTTTGTTACAGGTGAAATTTGAACATGAATGATTAGGCTTCACTGCTCATTAAACAATGAGAGAGTGTATTCTTGCCTTTACATATTCTTCTGCTGGAGGTTTTTGCTGCCAGTTTATAAAGCAAAAACAAGACTGAAGCAGAATTTGGATGTCTGTGGGCTGAAGCTACAAATCTAAAGCTGTCTGCAGCTTTGCTGAACTTTGCTGAAGTTTTGCTCTCATTCTTTATATGAAAAATTAAACTTACCAAATAAAAAGTTTTTGGTTTTGGAACACTGCTGCTAAGCAAGGTGGTATGATGGCCTATTTCAATGTTTTTCGTCATATTATTAGGTAAGATTTTCTTATTAATAAAATCAGAGTGATGTATAAAAACAAAAAGGAAAAAAATACATTTGCAATAGTGGCATAGAAAAAAACTGTGGAAAAGTTGTTTGGTGTTTTTCTCTGCTGAATAGCAGTTGTGCTGTGCCCTAAACTAAAATACATTATTTCTGACTTTGTATTACGACTGGAAGTTTTTTTGAAGTCTTTCTTCCGGTAGTGATACAGAGATTAATACTCGCTGTATCTCTTAACTCCCCAGATCAGTAGCACTGGATTTTAGTTTAAGAGTCTGAAGATTAGGTTGAGGGACAAGTCCAAATAGACAAGAAATTTTATCTGACTGTAATCAATGAAGGCTGTCTTGGGAAAAGTACAAAACCAGATCAAGTTTTAAGTGATATTTCTTTAGTTGGTTTTCCAACTTGCCAACATTTAATTGTCATCCAACTTTCAGTGCTATGAAATTAATTATCTTCCCAGAGATTGATGACTTTTTTCTCTCTCTGTGAAGAAATGTTTCCCATGTAAACAGCTAAGCAAAAATATTAGCTAATCAGCTGAGAAAGGGATTTTAAAATATACCATTTTGTAAGTTTTTTTTTTCTACTGGTAAAAATAGCTTTTATCATATACTATGGAAAAATGAATATTCAGAGTTGCAATAACATTATTTTTTCTTAAGAAGAAAAGAAACCAGACCAAACCAAACCCTAATAACCCTGCTGTCCTTTACTTGCTTTTCATGTGAACCCTTGAATAAACAATTTTTAATAAGGAAGTAAAACCATCAATACAGAAAATATGTAGATTTACATACCACATATCAGATTAGGATTTTTTTTGCCATTCCAATGTATTTCTTCATTTATTCCCAGTAGATAAACCAATGTGGTTTCAATTCATATATTAAAGAGCAATGGAATTACTCTTTATTTTTGCCTGAGATTATTTTATGCACATGTCCTTCAGTTATGGAAATACTTCAGATAAACCACTGATAATGTGCATTGAGCACCCACAGGAAATACAGGGATATGTCACTCAGCCTTAGATGAACAACGTTTAAACTATTTTTCTTATAACTATTCCAAGAAAAAAAAAATCTGGTATTTGTTTCCCAAGATTAAAATAGCAAACACACTATTGACATTTAATCTGTATTTTATGACAAGAATGTTTGATAAAGTCCTATTGAAAGACTGGCATAGAAACCTGTCTCTGTATCTGGAAATAATTTTCCAATTTTTAACAGGAGGCATAGTTAACCAAAATGTTGAATGCTGTAGATCACATTTTAAAATAAGTGCTTGTGTGCTAATTACTGTGGTAAACCACTTATATGCCTCATTGACAGTAGATATGGACAGTGGATACAGAATTCAATATTTTCTTTCTTTCTTTCTTTCTTTCTTTCTTTCTTTCTTTCTTTCTTTCTTTCTTTCTTTCTTTCTTTCTTTCTTTCTTTCTTTCTTTCTTTCTTTTTCATTCTCCTTTCCTCTTTCACTTCTTTTTCATCTTCCCCTTCCTCACTTTCTTTCTCTCCTTTTTTCCTGTTCTCTCTTTCTTCATCACAATCTCCTTTTAACTTTAACCTTACAATCTCCCTTTAACTTTCTCCCTACCTTTCTGTTTTTCTTTTCTCCTCTCTTTTTCTCTCTTTTAAAACTTTCATTAAAACCCCCCAGTCTTCCTGTGTATTGTCAATTTAAAAGTACAGTTACGTGGGCTAAGATTTATGAATTTAATTTTGGCCTATGAAACAAACACTAGAAGAGAAGTTTATAAGATGATAAGTGAACAAAGAATCGTGACACTGAGGGCAAAATTTAGTGGCTAAATCCCAGAGTAGGAATTTTAGGTGGAATACTGAGTCATGCTGCCTGCCATCCTGTCCATGGTCATCTTTGCTGATACCAGAACAGCTGCTGAAATGCAGTTACAGTTGAACCAAAGATACTTCTCTGTGGTAGATTTTCAAAGAACCTTTTTAAGGTGGTAGAAGGATCCTAAGAGCTTGAAATGTTCTATCACATCAGTGTATCCACCAAATACAGATAAAGGATCAGCACTGTAAACTGCAGCCTGTTCAAAGGTGGAGCTTAACAGCATCATCAGCTTTTCTCCTGTTCACAAAGATCACATCTGAATAACATTAACTAGCTGTTGTTCTGGGTGACCCATTTTTAAAGAGATATGGTCACAAATTCGGTTATCCTTGGTTATCTCCCAGTAATGTCTATGGGACTACTAATGTTTTTAGACACTTTCAAAATAACTTTCTTGGCTCTATGTATATGGGACTATTTTTATAAAAATACAGCAGGTATTTCAAAGGGTGTTGACTCCAAAATAGCTTACAAACTACTGATAAAAAACTTATAGACTTCTATCCTGAGTCAAAAAACTCACAAAAAAATGGCAAAATATAAATATATGCCTTGTAAAATCAAGTCTGAATGAATAGCTAGCTTTTGTGATGGAATTCAAAGAAGACAATGTCAGGATGGAAAAATCCACACTCAAACTGAAGATCGTAGGTTGCCTGCCTAGCAAGAAATTCCAGTGAAGTAGCAATCATGGTGAAACAACTATTCAGTCCAATATGACATGGCTACAACAGGAAGGAAAATAATTTTTTAGCAGTGTATCACACTATGTGAGCCAAGGCTGATGATATACTTGATGAATATCAAGACAATGACACAACCTCCTAAGTAAGTAAAAATCTCTGCAGTCGAGCAGGAACAGCAACTGCAGCAAAGGGATAAAACCGTTTGCTTGTTAATTTTATTAAATAGGTAATAGAGCACAAATACTCTTTTAAATAAGAGTCACTGTGTCATATCCAAGTGGATTAAGTCAGCGAGAAAAATAGTATAGTTACAATAGTCTGTAGAAAAGTGTTCCACTTAGCATGTCTAAATAATAAATGCAGATGTACCATCTGTGTTTGGAATGGAAGGTTGCCTACCCACAAATCCATTTTAAAAGACATTTTTATATATACACCAGGGAACCAGAAGTGAAAATAAGAAACATAAGAAAACTTTCAGATATATTCTAGCGTCCAGGAAGCCTAAAAAAATACTACTAGAAGAGAGGCAAATCATTACACCTGTGATTGTCTCTTACATCAATGGGAAAATATGTATTTCTGCCTGTCACACTGTATTTATGCTGTGTTATACCCACATTTCCTTCATATTTCTGCCTTGTAGTCCTCCAACCTTACCTAAGGAAGCCCAGCTTCCTGGGTTCACATCTCCTCCTGCTTGTCCCTGAGCTGCCTTCAGGTATCTGTCACATCCTGCAGCAACAGCTGTGCTGGTGGGAACAGCACACACACCATTTTGTACCATGGGATACACACATTGACTGGTCACAAATAATAAAATACAAAATGACTCCCTGCTAAAGGACATCTTTCCAGTGGAAATGTTTATGTGGGCCTCTCCCTTGTACTGAGTTATTAATTGTGGGTTGTATTTGTTTTGTTTCATCTAATGCTAGATATCCAGGGTTTGGGCATTTAAATCTGAGGTAATCACTTAGGTGTCATTGTAGCACCGTTAGAAGTAAAGTAGCATTTGATGTCACAATCAATCAGCCTTCATAGAATAAATTTCAGGGCAACTTTCAAGGTATTCTGGAAGTATTTGCTCCCTCTTAGTCAAATGCCACCCTTTCTGAGTGTCTTGAACTTAAATGCTTTTAGCTGAAATTTGCTCATTGATTTTGGTTGCAAGAAGATAAATAAGTTCATAGGAAAAATTTCTAAGAATTAAGGAAATATATCCCATGAAACAAAAAGTAGGTAAAGGACAGAAATTCTGTTGCTTTAATAAACCAGAAGTGAAATAGAAAACCATTCTGAAACCAGTGGAAACACATGAAAACTCCATATTCATATGTTTGTGATGCAATACAGAATGAATAGGAATTCGTAAGAAATTAAATAGAATCAATAAAAATCAATAGGAATTTGTAAAAAAAAATCTAGAAAAATAAAAATAATAAAAATAATTCTTATGATGATAAAAAGTCATTCCCTGTGTAGCTAAGGTTCTGATTAGATAAGCAATGAGTGAAGAACACAAGAGGTCAAAGAATCAGTCTTCTAGTCATGGGGATAGCATCCTAAAGTTATAAATAAATCCACAATTACACACTACCTAATTTTTATGTATGTATTATCTCTCTCATGTTCTGTGATTTGTGCTGTTAGTGTAGGAATCCATATGGGAACATGTGACCATAATATGTAAATCTGCATACGCATTATGTCCACGAATAAATTTCTTAATCTCATTCATTTTAGTTACTAGTTCCAACAATTCTAACCCATAACAACCAGAAGGTGTTGGGAGGCTCTGTTCATTCATTAAAAGCATGAAATCTGCTGTGACAGATTTGCATGAGCAGTGCTAGGAGTCTAACTAAAATTATGTGCTCATAGGATTACAACTCATACAAGGGGGTTTTTTATTTCTATTTGCATAATCCTGTTGCATAGACTTAAACCATAATTTGTTAAACTTGGAAATTCCTTGTCAACATTTTAAAGTACTTAAAACTATTAATGCTTCCTGCACAAATATTATAACTGTCACTCATCATCCTCCTATACTTTGATTAAATTATCATATCTGTTGATAGTAATCCAATATTTAGAAGACATAAAAAAATAGTCTTTCTTACTTTCTTAGAAATTGAATTTCACTCAGAATATTTGTCTTATTTTACTACGATTAAAACATATTTCTCACCTGCTTTTCCACTGCCTTTTGTTTTCCTCATATTACTTTGTAAGTTTTGTTTTTAGGACTTCTTTTTTGGCTGGGTTTAAAGTCCTATGTTGGAGAAGAACCTTCTGGGAAAAAGAAAAAAAAAGAAAACCGGGATAGAAAATAAACACTTCTCAACTGAACCACCCTCAGCAGACCAGCAAACTCCTCCCTTAAACATTCTGATATACGACTGTACATGAAAATCAGATGGGCATGAGGAAGTGATTCCATTTGCCAAATGCAGTTTTGATCCATATGGCAAACAGCTGCTGCTCAGATGAGCAAACTTCTGAGAAGCAAATTTGTTAAATCCAAACAGAGGATCTTGCAGTCAAAGGTAAATACATCATAGCACCTTGCAGGTTTTATTTGCTCCCATCACCACTGATAATGCATGGTCTCCTATGATATGCTCTTTCATTCTTTGTTGCAAGGCAGGCAACAAATAACACACAGGATCTGAGTGTGTGCCATGGCTGAAACATGCAGTAAATAGGAAAACAGTTCCTTGTAGTCAGCAAATTACCACAGACATTTTCAGGAATTGTGAGAACCCTGATCTTAGACAGAAGACTGCTCAAGAAAGATACATTTTGGGTTTGTGGTGTTACCACTGCCACTCAGAGCTAACCTGTTTCTGCCTCAGTGTATCTAGGTGAAAATCTGCCAATTGATTTTATTATGAACAGTTGCAGGGGCTGCTAAAAATCCCACCTTCAACAACAGAGAGCTCCTGCCTGAGCAGAGGTAGATGGTGTTTTGCTGCCTGCAGCTTTTGTAGCAAACCCTAAATTGATTTCTGAGTCTATAGCAATGTTTGCAAACCTCTAAAGGAGTGCTTGCTTTCCTTGGAACAGCCATGTCATATTTCTTACCATCCACAGCACTGCCTCGTGGAGGGCCTGGCTGGACATGTCCAGCATCATTAATTTGTGGGGAGTGCTGAGGCAGGAGGCTTTGAGTTCTGCACTGAGACACCTTCCAGACATCTGAAACCATGAATCCAAGCCAATGAGTTGCATGTCTTGTATCAGGGCTTAGGTCCTGAGTGCCCTCAACATCACAGATTTATGCTATGCCTTCCTTATGTAACTTATATAAACAGGTATAGAGAGCTAGCTTTTGCAGAAATCAGATTTACATAGCAACAGGTTGTCAGGAACATGATTTGAAAACAGCAAGTACTCTGATTAGTATGTGTTTCTCTCACTTTGTCTTGTGACAATATTTGATGTGCAATTTTTCTCATCAATTTAAGATCACTTAGATAGTTCATCTCTTTCATTATAAAATTCAATAATGGCATATGCTTTTTTCCCACAGATGTGATGCAGATATCTGAATTTTAAAATGTCATAGACTGGATAAAAAAGAAGTAAGATATTTGCTGCCAAACTATCTTTGGAATAAATCCATAAAAACTTAAGGAGGGAGAAAATAGGAAGACTGAAGCCAAAAGGTTAGCTGAAAGGTTTTCCAGTTCTAGTTTGAGCAAGGCAATATCTGAGAAAATGTCTGTGGATACTTATATAGTTAGGTTAGTAATCACTGCAGTTCATTTTCCTTTTGGTACATTTTATAAAGAAAGATAAGAGGATAAAATTAATTATGTTTAATTTTCATGTACATATTTGTCAAGAATATTTAAAAGTCAAGTTATATCCTTATTTAGTTTTGCTTACAATTCTACTTCATGAATTGTTTGAATATATTCCTTTGTGTTTCATTCTTCAACCACATATAAATCTGAAGACTTTTAACCTTACAATGCAATAACACTTTGAAGAGGCTTAAATGCAAAAGTGTTTGTAATTTTTGTCTGCTGTGAGAGAATATTGTTCCTTGTCTTTTCCTATTATGACTTTCTTATTTATATTTTTGTTTCTTTCAGCTTTTTGAGTTTTGCTTTGCAAATAATTAAATGCTTCTTCAGTTCAATTAACATTCATTCCATGATAGGTACAAATCATATTCCCTTCTTTGCTTTGCTCCTTTGCAGAAAATAACATCCAGGAAATTGGATCAGATCAGAGCAGTTATTCAAACTTGCTCCCTAATCCAAATTACCAGGAATTGAGATTTTTATTCACGTTATATTCACACCTACAATTCAGTTTAGACACAACCTGTAAGACTGCTGTATTTATTGTAAAGTCTTTGCATCCTTCTAAATATTGGTGCTCCTTTAGAGTTTCTAAGTTGGGGTCAATGACTCCAAATCAGTTTTTGCCAGCTTCCTGTTGCTAATAGAGATGGGCTACCAGAAAACAGCAATAGCTCTCTGTCCTTCATGGGAACAAAAAGATTGGGTTTATTCAACCAGTGTTTGTAAAGCCTAAATTTAAGTACCTGATCTTTCTCTGCTTCTGTATTTATGACTGTTGAACTATTTGACATTTTTCTGAGATCCACAT
This sequence comes from Rhabdornis inornatus, assembly GCA_013397075.1. NCBI lineage: Eukaryota > Metazoa > Chordata > Aves > Passeriformes > Rhabdornithidae > Rhabdornis > Rhabdornis inornatus. The sequence continues at coordinate 405,036 of VWZS01009483.1, forward strand.
GTAAGTCTGGGCACGTTGTACTGCTGGATTTTGATTTATTCCTAACACTTCAGTGCTGTAAGTCACCATTCTTACATTTTCAATGTTTATATTTAACATGCTTCATATTATGAATTTCCAAAGACTACTTCAGGGCAAGATCCAGGCCCACAGCAGCCTCTGCCAGACACTCAAATATCTGGGCTAGAAGGAGCTTTGATATGCTCCACATAGGTCATAAATGCAAACAATTAAGGAATGGGGACTTCTTTTAGTTATGAAGTATAAAGTGACACCCAGTCTAACTACACACAACATATTCTAACTATTGAAAAGCTCTGTGGAAACATGTCTACTTTTTATTCTGCAAACACTAATTAGAAATACTGAACAACATTAGTTCCAAAGAGTTACAGTGTCTCTAGCTTGACAGTTACCTTTACCATAATCTATTGTTATCTTACTTTCACGAATCCATAATTTTACTGCAGTAAAATTTAAAGCTTCCTCTCTGACATGATATCACAATGCTCTTTGGATATGTGCACTGTCTGGAAAATCAAAACTTTTCTGTTGGCATGCCATGATTAACTTTGATAAACTCATTGTTTATATTATGCCATTTTCTGTTTATTGTGAAATCTTCAATTAGACTTTCTCCAGGTGTTCCATATTACAAAGGTTAAACAATTGTTCCTCAGCCACCCAAGATCTCATTTTTCTTCTTTCAAATACAAATTTTGTGTTGTACAGCTTCTAGCTATAAAGTAAAATCTTCAACCTGACAGAATCTTTGTTATTTCTTGCTACAATTTGAGCCCATTTTCTTGAAGGTCTGAAGCAATGCTTTCCAGCTCTCCCAAATTCAGCATATCACTTCACAACACACGAACACAGAAACTGCCCAAAATCCATGGAGAAATAAGAATTTTCAGACATGAATTAGATCTTAGAGAGTTTGAGCTTTTGTTTATAGAGGATTTTATTCCCATTGATTTTAAAGGAGCATGGGAAAACCAGGCTTCTGATTACTCTGCTTAAGTCTTAACACTTGGGAAACTCTGTTTGGAAACAAATGCCCCTCCCTGCCCCTGGAGCTCCCCCTGCCATGGTGCAGGATGGCATTCCAGCCCCTGGAGCTGTCAGTCCCTGCCCCAGAGAGGCCAGAGGGCACATCTCCAGCCCTGCTATAACACTGTCCATGGCCCCAGCCCAGCTGATATCCCAGCCTGGCCCCTGTCCACACAGCCCTGCCCAGCCATCCTGGTTACCCTTACTGGCCTGGATATAAACCCCTCCTGCTGGCCAAAGTCGCAGCCTGGCCATGGCTTCTCCTTGTCTCCCAGGAGGTGCCTGAAGCCTGAGGCTGGGAGTGCCTCAGCTGATCCCTGGCCCATCCATCTCCTTGTTCCAGCAGCTGCTCTGTTGAACGTTGGGGTCTGGCCACATTATGTTGTCTCTTGTCTTGATCCCCCACTGAACAGGAGCCAGGCTTCGACATTTTAGACATTTTTAGAAGAGCCTTCTGCTCACCTGTTTTATTTTCCTTTATAAAGGCAAACCCAGCTTGGCTTTTCAAAATTTTTGCTTTGTTCTTGCACTTTTTGACCTTTAAAGTAAAACTTCTCTAAATGATCGCTCATTTTCCCATTCCAGATAAACTCCCTGTTTACTGCTAATATCCTTTTTATGAGATGGCTGTTTAGCCACTTAGGCCTTTAAAAAGCTTTCTTACAAGTTATTTTCTCTCTGTATGAGATGTGAATCCCAGATAATTTTTGTATGTTTGACTAAGATTAATTCCAGTTGTGTTCCTTGATTAAGTTTTTGAGCTATTTGGTCCAGCTAACTTCATTAATTAATTTTCTTAATTGTCAACATTTGTACTTTGGAAACAAAAACCAAAACAAATCCTTAGCTCCTGACCCATCCTGCTGAAGTCATTTAGAGGGGAATGAGCCCAGGATGGTAATACTTCCCCCTGTTTGCACAATGTATTTGTAAAGTGATTTATACTAGTCCAGTCAAAATGCAAGCACTTCTGTTGATATTGAGTTTAATTAGGCACAGTAATGACTAAAGGCTTTTAAAGGTCACTGAATCCAGATGTTCAGCTATTAGTCACCATCACCCAACAAACTTTCTAAATAAAGATAAATAAAGATAAAATAAAGAAACACTGCAACCTTCAACAAAATTAGTGTCTGGGACTGGTAGGATTATATACTTCTGCTTTCTGGTCAGCTCTGTTCAGCTTCCTCAGAACACAAAACCTTACCAAAAATATTTTTTGTTTCCCTATAACGAGCAATCTTTGCTTTATTTAGGCAAGTAGGCGTTACTTTCATGAGTAATGCAGTTGTAGCTTGAAACTTGCAGAGCTTACAATTCTGACAATTTACCCTTTGAATAATCAAACTGTTCTGAACACTACAATGTGTGTAACCCCTTGACTTTTAGCAGTTCTTTAGTGCTTCCAGAGTGCAGTCTAGGTACTAACATTGAAAGTGAGGATTTTAGGCTTCAAAAATTCATAATTCATCCTAATGGAATGAAGGTTCATATTCTTTACCTTTGGTTTATTAATAGCTAATGTATTAATCTTTTAAAATAAATTTTTGCAGAAATTGACTAAATAATTTCTAGCAAGACGTTTTTATAAACTGACAGCCTTTGATAAAATTTCATACTCTGATATCATACGTTCATATTTTAATCTAAAATAATTTTCCCAACTTTTTTCTACTCTATCCCTAAAGATGCACATGGACCTTTTAGATTTCCATTAAGCTCTCTAAATTTCAGCTTCTTGTATTACTCAGGATTTGAATGAATGCAAAGAAATTTTAATCACTTAGAAACTACTGCAGGGTTGAGTCCTTGGGGAACACAAAAAAATCCATTAAAGTTGTTTTAAGTTTAGGAGAGATTAAAATTAAGTTATTTAAAATGTCCATTCTCAGCCTGCTCTTATAGACAGAAGTTGGTGAAAATTATTCATTTAGAGCAAATGGAAACCTTAGTAGGAGCTGAAGCTGCTGCTGAATAACCATTCATCATTGAATTCTGTACAAATGCTTTTCATATATAATTAGAATTCACATAATCAAATGTTATGAGAAGGCAACATTTCATAGATCTTTTTTTCTTTAGCATCTCAGAACTTACAGAAATGCTATGAAAAACCTGTAATTTATCAGACACATAACATGGAACATTCGTACACTGAAGCAGGAAAGTAATGCTATTGAATCTTCCTTTCAATCCGTCTTTACCATGTTTCATCCAAAAGGCTGTGCTCCTTATTTATCAGCACTCTGCTTCCCCAGTGGGATAAACAGCATTCTTTAAAGATATATTGCCAGAATTTACAGTAGAATTCATTTGCTGAAGTGATAAATTTAGAGCTAAGACAGAATACAGTCTCATTTAATCTGAGAACATTGTCACAATTTATGTAATGGGCTGCTCTAAAGGTTAACAAGAAAACATCCTATCTCTTTTTTTAAATGTCAGACAAATATTTTATAGATTTCTCTCCATCCCCTCTTGTAGCCCCTTTAGTTAAATTAGCACAGCTGTCTGAAAGATCAGATTTAAAGCCTTTCAATATTCCCTTGATCTGAGAACAGATGCCTCAGGAGTATTGCCAGGCAAAAGGTAAAGTGGTCTAGTGAAGCACATTATTTTCTGAGCATATTTTCTAGGAACATTGTAAACACAGAATTGATAGGTGGTTAGGTAAGGATACGCTCTCTCTTAAGAGACTTTTAAAATCCTGGAAATAAGTTTACAGTGTCCAAGAGAAGATCCAGATAAAATACACTGGGTGAATGCATTTCTTTATTTATAGAAATAGCCAGTAGTATTTTGGTTGGTTAAAAACCCAGTAAAAAGTAGTTTAGCAGGATGACTAAAATTTAGCATCGATATTGAATGGCAAAGAGTATAATTTACAAAAGAAAAGTTGTGACTTTGGGGAGCTCAGATGAAAATATGACCTCTAGGCACACAGCAAGGAACCATTCTCTTGTTATTTTACCTTTACTGGCTGTTGAAGAAAAACTTTCTAAAATTAGAAATTTGTGCTCTAAAATGGAATCCAGTGCTGTGCTTTGGGCATGATGATCAAAGGTTGTCTGTTTTCTGGTGCCTCGACAAATGAGACCCTCCAGCCATAGACAGCTTCACCAATCCATTTGAAAACAACCAACCACTGAAATAAGGGAGGACAAGTTTTCTTTGCTTGAGCTTATTTCCCATAAAAGCTAGCTGTACTCTAAGTAGGCTGCATGGCTCAAGGAACAAGTCTGAGTAGGAAATAATGCCTCTTGACTGTCTGGCCACTAGTGCTAATGCACCAAGTGAAATTAAATAAAGATAACATGAGCACCACGGACACCATCTCCTGCAGGTGGAAAGGAAATCTGTCCTCAAATCTCTGACCTTTAAACAGAAGAGGAGTAGCATAAATTTCCAAGAAAATTCTATCCTCACCCTACCCCCCCAAAGAAGAGACGTAGTATTTCTCAAAACCTTTCTCCATGCAAAGACCCTCCATATGTGGGCCAGCAAAGTTCTTGCTTCTGCTCTAGTCCCGAAAGGGAGTGGTCAGGGAGTCATCAAATAAAAACCTTTTTGTATCTAATCTTCCTATGGAAAACAAGTTGATATAGATGGGACATGTACATATTCAAAACAAAGTGCTGTATTTTCTATGTCATTATGGCTAATCCTTGTTTTGTGAACACAGGCAAGTGGAAGAACTGGAATAGATAAGTCATTCAGTCTTTGAACTGACAGACAGTAACATTTTTTAATATGTCACAGGTACAGAACAGAAGAATCTTGAAGATTTTACAAGGGGTTTTGTAGGATCTAAGGTTTACTTGTCCTTTATTTTCACCTGATCAGAGCAATTCAAGGAACAGAGACAGTCTATACATTAAAAAAAATATATACTCTTTGTGTTTCAGTTTTTATAATGTCATACTGTCCTTGTTGAATCATCATATAAAAGTAATTTACAAATTATTTATATTGGCACAGAAATGTTTTATGTTTATACAAACATAAGACCTTTATAAATATGGAATTATTGTAGATAATTAAATGGGAAGAGATCAATATCATAGGCTTGGAGCAAAAGCACGGTGTATCTTAGAGGTACATACTGAAGCACATACTACAGATAAAGCAGTTAAAAATGTAATTCTACAGTACTGCTTTTGGCATGAGTCAAAATAAATGTAACCTACTTTACTAGGAATTGTCATCAGTTTCCCATTTGTGCTGTAAAATTAGCAACTCCAGCATTGTTGGGAATAGGGAGGAGAAGACACACTACAGTTTAAAGTTTTCTGAGTTTTAAAAATGTTTTTTCAAACACTTGGTGTTTTACTACATTAGTTTAAGCATTGCGAAACATCCCATCCACCCTTGTAATTAAGCTACTGTTTATTTGTTTTTATGGAGTTTAAATTAATACCATGATTTTTCCTACCTAAAGGGAAGCCAGAGTTGAGCAAACATCAAGAAAATCATAAAAGAGAAACTTCTGTATGATGTTGCTTGTTTTTTTCCTATAAAATATAAAGGGTGAAATCCAAGCCTATTGAAGTCATTGGGAGATTTGTAATTGGCTTTGAAAGGCCAAGATTTCACCCTTAAGAAACAAGGCTAAATTTTCCAAAAGCAGTCTCTGATTTGGAGTGCTTGTATGTGCCTGCTTGATCCTTTGGCTGTGCTGAGTTTTAATGCTCTAGAACTCAGACTTGCTGATGCTCAGCACTTCTAAAATAGTCTCTCACTTGTCTTAATTTGGATGCTTAAATCATCACTACACCAGGAATTAAAAGCTGCCTTTGGAAATTTTTAGCCTACTTCTTTAAAATGAAGTTCAAAAAAACATATTGTGCATATCAGAAACTTTGTTATTGCTATTAATATCAGCTGTGTGGAATAAATTGAGAGCAGAAGTGAAAATTGGCAAGAGATATGATCAAGTAAATAGCAGTTTTTCAGTGTTGCCCTGGTTTTTGTAACCCTACTTCATTGGACATGCTGAAAAAGGGGGAAAGAGCTAGTGGGATAGTTCCATCAAACTCTATTAAGAGATAAGAAGACTCTGAAACTAAAGAAAACAGAAGTGACATACAGCAATTACAAAAGAGAGGTAGAGAGGATGGATTTGTTTAAAGGGCACATTTAAATTTGGCAGTTTCATATTGTTTAAACAGTTTCCTCATCACAACCTGTTTGGTTTTTTCCTTCCTGAAGTCATATGCTTACCACATTGCCATCAGTCATTATCACCTTTAAGAAGAATCATATGTAATTGGAAATTAAAAATGCTTAGACACTATGGTTTGAATTTTTGAAGATGTTCCGCAAGCAGTACATAATTATCTTTGCTTTCCTGAATCCAGCAGGTGTTATGAGTTTTTTCTCATGTTTCCTCCTTCACTATAAACACAGTGAGAAATGAGAAAAAGGGAGAACTGTTAAAGAAGAAACAAAAGAGAAAGGAAGTTCACAGTGCAGCTGACTTCTTACTGGGATGGATTTAAATTAAGAAATATGCCATATCTCCATATCACTGGAAGAAGAAAAGTTCCAGGGTTATTCTAGTACGTTTTGCTTCTGCTGGAAGTATGGAGTATTTGGGAAACCAAGAAGTAGCCAATGTTGCACTTTGTTATTTTGCACTGTGTGAAATGTCTACGTAGTAATTGGAAATACACATGACGATGAAACATACTTGATTTAAAATTCAACTCCTTCCTTTTTGTTATGTGAAAGAAGACACAGGCCATATACTGGGATAGGTATTTAATGACCAGCATAGTTATAGGGCACCAGATCCATGGGAAAACAAGGATTGTTGTGGTTAGCATCACTTTTGATTCCTTCCCTCCTACAACTAAGACGTAAGTGCGAGTCCAGAGAAAAGCTTAAACTCATATCTTTAACACCATTTCCTACCCAATCTTTACTACATTCCTATTCTGCACCCCAAATGCAAAGAAAGGGTGTTTCTGGCAAATAAAATGAGATAAATTGCTGACTTTTCAGATACAGAATACTTATAGGAGAAAAAATATACATGTGGATGGCCTGACTTGATGAGTGATTCTTCTCATGTATTTTTTTAGTAGACCAGAAGTATTGTTCTGGAAAAGCAAACAACAATATGCCTGGGTTGATGTCTTTTCTTTTCTGAAACATGCTGAAGAAAGTAATTAGTTTCAAAAAAATTAGTGTACTGCTCATCTTAACTTAATGGAACATCCTCTTGGATAAAATTTCTCATCTCTTAAAGTATAAGTGTTCCAAGTTCCAAAAGACAAGATTTTATTGACTGGAATGAAAATGCATAAACATATACTTTTTATCCCATCTTAAAAATTTCCACATCTTTTGTATTTTTTATGAAAACATCAGACCAAGAAATAGCTGGGGTTTAAAATTTTCAACATGACATGGAATTAGTAGACCCTGTACTTCAATGCACAGTCTTGGTCCAGACAAAACCAGATACACGACTTGAAAATTGCCTGATGAGCACTGTTGGGACTGATGTTTTTTTGTTTGTTGGTTTTTGTTTGTTGTTTTTTTTTTTTAATTAACTTCTTTAGGGCTTTATTCTTTCTCCAGTTCATTTCACACAGTCTTAAATATACTTGCAAAGAATGAAATTAATGAATCAGTGTCTTTTCAGCAAACTTTTAAGCAAAGGATGCATATCATACTATTAACTCTAAATTCATTCATCACTAAGATCTATATTCCAGGAATATGGAAACTATAAAGACCCTGTGAAGACACTACTAAAATTTTTTATTGCACAATGCCAATTTTTACACAACACAATGAATAAAATCCAGTTTGAAATGTCCTTATCTTAAAATTCTTTTATATCTGGAGTTTCCAAAAGTAAGTTCTAACTTATATTCCCCTGAAAATGTATTTATTTTTTTTTTTTTAAATAATATTTTAGATGAAGGACAAACCAACAAAGACTGGCAATAATGAATATTGAAAAATGTTTTCTAGTGTGCAGTACAGGAAGATGTAGTACAATCTGAAAACTCATAATCTGTCCAGTCAAAGCTGTGCAGCTACAGCATGATCTTGTGCTTAAGAGAAATGCTATGTAAGATCATTAAAAATGTCTGCAAATGGAAAGTCAACAAAATTGGACACAGCCACATTACACAGTCTGATACACTGGTGTCAGAAAGACCAAAGCTTCTACAACAAATCCCCATATTACTGCGAACCCTGGATGAAAATGTAATAAGAGTAAGAATAGAAAAATATACAAATAACAAAGTACTATGCACAAATATCAGAGGCATTAAAGGCAAAAATATTTTATTATAGAAGAGGAATTTTTAAAAGCAACCAAAAACATGAACCTGAAAGGCATCTGTTAAAGAAAATCTTTTATTTAATTACATCTATATCCTTTTTGCTGCATGTATATGTCTGTCTGTATGTCTGTTTTATTAGGGAATTTTCAAAGGTCCTAAGGAAAACAGGTAGCAATGTTCAAATAATGCTGACTTTTCCTTCAACTCCTTTGAAAACCCAAAGGAGTTATGCAATCTGCTGCCCTCATTACCTTGCTAATTAGTTTGTTGAAGACAGACAGGAATGCTGTACTGGTTTTCCATATAGGTATGAGAAGATGACATATTTGTGACTACATTCATGTTAACAGAAAGGGTTTTCCAACTCAGTTATCACACTGGCCAAACAAAAGTGGCCAAACAAAAAATGTGTCAGCAGTTCATGTCCCAGAAGAGACATATTGTTATGGCTGAATTTTTTTAACAGCTTCATCCCAGAATTTAAACAACTGGACCAAATTCTGGCCTTCATGATGCTGTGGCATATTTAATAAAGGTAAACTGCTTGTGCAATAAGGCATTATCAAGCAGATCATGGGCCATTCAAACATCTCTGCTTCAGATATATGTATATATATAGTCATATGTTGGATCTTAAGGGTAACTGGGATGATTTTGAGGAATAATAACATCAGCAAATGGATAAACAAAATAGCATTAATATTTATATCAACATTGTACAAAGGTGGACGAAATCAAAATTTAGTTTTAATCCATATTTGGAGGGGGTTGGAGTTGGAAAATGGTTATTATAGAGATAGACTGTGGACAACATTTCACTGACATCTTATTCTCATATTTGTGAAAACATAGGCAGATATTCTCCTGAGGCAACTACAGATGCCATTAATCATATTTGTAATTGCATCCTTAAAAAAAATAAATTCAGAATGTCAAAAATCATTGAGCGTGAAGATTCTTTTTTTCTTCCTTTAATTTCTGATTTCATTGTTGGAGTTTTAATCCATGTTCCTACAGCACCACATAAACAACACCAGCAAAACCAACTGATTAGTAAAGTAAACAATACTTACACTAATCTTAAAATGGCACTAAAAATACGCATTCTTACTTTGGGCAGATTAATTTTATGCAAATTAATTTGCTTATCTCTGTTAAAAATAAAGTCAATTCTAGGTATGCACTTGGAGTTATAATTATGGAGAAATAATGGTGCCTCACACTTTTAAGAGCACAGTACCACTATATGTAAGGAAATTGGCCTTTTTTTGTGCAGTGGGGTCAAAAAGATGTCTACAGTTGTATTATATTAATTATTAGAGCTATTGGACAGAATTCTTAACAGGATAGAAGTTTAGAATTGCTTTGAAGGTCAGATATTCAAATTGAAAATTGTATTCTAGCCTGTGTAGTAAATTTCCACTCTTAACTTTGTTTCTGAACCAAAGAATTTTTCTTAGGCAAAATATTTATTTAAACACATCTGTATATTCTATGGTTTGATCTGAAATCAGCCTGTTACAATAGCTGTGAAAAAGTACCACATCAGCTAGTTGTGTTTTGTTCATAGGTGATGTTGCATGAGTTTGGCATCAGTCTTCATTCCTTCAGGAAAGTCATGGTAGTGCTAGATCTGAATGAAACCCTCGTGGTATTTTGCTTTCTGATTACTTTTCCCTTTTCAGTGATTGTGCCACTATTGAGAGAACATAAAGACTCACAGAAATCATAAAAGCACATAGAGAACCAGTAAAAGGCCACCCATTTCAAAAAAACCCAAATCAACAGAGAAAGAAAAGTAATAGGATTCAGGGTGCTCTTTTACCCTTTAATTTTCCCCATGACTTGGTCTCTCATGAATCATCTCTGTAAGGCACACAGCTGATGTCAGATGAGAATGTTCGGTCTTTTTTTTTTTTCAAAGGAGACAATGCAAGAAGAAGGTCACACATTTAATTTTGAAATTTGGAAAGTACTACAGAGCTGATCTAAACGAAGCAATAAAGTGGTACAACAAAACATCAATTAAAAGTATTGTCTTCACAGGAAAAAGTACCAAAGGAAAAGAAGTGTCTTCGTGTTCTAATTTCTCTTGGTGGAATTTTCCTCTCTTTTTTCATTCACATTATGAGATTGTTGTAATTGAATTGTTTTAGAAAATTTTACACACAACTGGTGAATAGAAGAGAAAATAGAGGAGGCCTAACTTTGGCCTGATGTTTAAGCACATGAGCAGTTCCATAAAATTTCACTTTGAATCATGTGAATAACTAGGATAGACAAGTCAGGCACTGAAGTCTTGGGGACAGAAGGGTTGAACTTCCTTTCCTGCAGGTCGATATTATACAGTTCTACACAGATCTCAGATCTCACTAGCTGGATTTGCTCTTGTTGAGTCATACTCTCCATATGTTGGAGATAATATGGCTTTATTTTCACATAGTATGATCATTGAACTCCATATATAAGACTCTGGACATTAACTAAAAGTGCGTACTAATACTATTTAGTCCTTCCGTCATGTCTCGTGTTTTCATATAAACTTTAGTTCTATAGAAAAACAATAACCTGAGTAGTAAGTGAAACAAGTACTCCATGTACTCCTTCACTAATCATGTATCTCAGTTAACAGTCTGTACTGATGCTCGTTGAAGATGAAAATAAAACCACTTAATTTATGTTGCTCTCCCTTGTGCTCTTTCTTTGGGTGCATTTTAAAATTCAATATTTTTGTTTCTGTTCCCTGTGTTCCTACACAGGGCATTGATATTTTTAGATTGAGATGCCATTACAATAAATAATTTCAAGGATTTTCAAATCCAAAAGGAAGAGATATTTGAAATCTGTTAGGCCACGGAGACACCTTATACACAATTAATTATTAAATGTAGATCAAGTCTAGAGATACATCAAAACTAAGACAAAAACCTCAAACAGCAAAGATATACACTTTTGTTTGTGAAAAGAATTGTCCTCCAAGACCTTCCAGTGCCTTTTCTTTCTGCCCAGAGTTCTCTGAGGCCCAAATATTATAGATGCAGATTACTTTCCTGGTGGTGAGTGAATGTCAGAAACACCTAAATCTACACGTGCTACAAATTAGCTCAGATGAAGACTTCTAAAGTTAGGTGAGGTCAAGCCCACCAATCAGTCCTTGAGATGAAAGGACCAGCAGACAAAACAGCAGGAAAAAAAAAAGGTCACTCTTCATTCTGTTTGTTTAACCTTGCAAGTATGATTGGAACATGAGTTTTCTCTTTCTAGAAAAGTTGTTAATTTCTCCTTCAGTAGAAATCTCTTTGACCTTTCAGATATCTTTCTGGCTTTCTGTTAAAGGCAACAAGGAAAACAACATCTCTGTACATCAAGTTCACATCTTCTTCATTCTTTCATTTTCACCTTCCCAGAATGTTCTCTTAATGTCATTGTGTCTTTAAGAGATTCCAGAATCACCAGGGGTATGGTGATCTCTCTTTTCCATCTGCTGAACCAGTGGCATTGTTCTTCCTTCCTCCTTATTCTGTTGTTTCATCTTTCTCACCATCCTTGAGCAACTATTCTTATTTGGCCTCCTTAATATATTAATTCTTTACTTTTGACTTACCTCCCAGAACAAATAAATTTAGGTGATTTTGCAGAAGAATAGAGATGATGTAGAAAGGAAAATATAGAATGCTGATTATGATCCAGCAGATCAGTTAAAAACTTAAAGCCTTCCTTAAAATACTGTGGTAAATTGGCCTGAGATTTTGATCATCTATTTTCGAAAAGCATGGAGAACAACTTGAAAGGACAGAGAAATGCTTGTCGCTTCCAACCACTGACATATTGTCTTGGTGGCATTATATTGTAAAAGGATCCTGGTTCAAGGTGTGGTTAAAAATTTGAAAATTGCAGTTTTCTAACTAATTTAGGAGTCTCAAGCTTATCATTATTTGTAAATTTACAGCTGTTCCATCCATCATCAACTTGCTAATAGGCAGTTATGCAACTCTCAGGAGCCTGCCATAAGAAATAGAAGCAGTAGGTACAGCTGGAATCCCTTTCCACCTCAGGAGGTTCTTAACAACATTCTCAGATGTGTAAATGATCCATTAGTAACCAGAGGGAATTGCTACAAGCATAAAAAGCTACCATCACGGAATGAGATGAACCTTTCACATTGTGATGAGAAACTGCTGGAACAGAAAAACCCTGTACACCAAATCAGTACTGCACAGGTCTGCAGAAGCAAATTTGCAAACCATTATCAAAGACAATTATCAAAAGCCACTAACTTTGATGAAGGTCTGTTCTTTTGTGTGAGAAGTTTCTGGGGTCTGTCTTATCTCTGTTTTTTTTTCTAAATCTTAGAGTCCTTATGACAACTTAGTTGTTGCTTTCACTGCAGAATAAACATTAAATCCAGCATATGAGCCATGGTAGCTTCTCTCTGAATTTCTTTTTCTGGCCTGGCTCAAAGCCTATTTGATCTTCCTGTTGTCTTTAATGCATTTAGTCATTTCCCTTCTTCTTGGCAGCCAGCTTCTCCCTGGTCCCCATGATTGTTCTTCACTGCTCATTTCTCTAACTGCTCTCTCAGCAGGCCCACTGGCCATTCTATTTCCTCATTATCAACCATTATGCCAGGACTCCTCCTTTCCAATGGTAACTTCTTTATTTATTTATTTTTATGGATTTTTTCCTGCCATGCCTAGACTAACTACTTAGAATTTACATGTCTGTGCTCCAGAGCTTTTAGAATTATGATGTCATTCATAGCTTTCTCCTGTAGAAGATCTCATCTAGAATAATTTGTCCATGAAGCCCAGTATAATCAAAACAAGTTGTCTACACTTCTTCCTTTAATAACCACATCCCTCTAAATGTTCTGCAACGACCATTTCCTCTAATGCATCCATATTTCCAACATTTCTTCTTGCTTTCCAGTCATACATCACACAGCCATTGCCACCCTCTTTTGCAAAGTGTACATTCCTTGACAATTTCTTATACGTTATTGAACTGTTTTTCAGCCCTATTCACTGTCCCCCTGCTTGCTTCTTGAGTTCATAGACACATTGTTGGAAAATCAGACTTACTGAAGAAATAAGAGGAAAAACCAGGACCGTTTAACAAGTTCTTCTCCTAAGTGTATGAGCTCATTGTCATGCTTTCCTCTCCCCTCATGACCTTCTGACTTTCTGGCTCATGATTTTTTTTTTCTTTTTAAATTTTTTTTTGTGATGATCCTAAAAAATTCCTGGCCATATACCATGTAATAGATAAAAATGATAAAAGTAATTTTTCTGGTTTTAATATTAAAAGACAAAACTATTTTTAGAGACTCGTGAAAGTTCAGAGTTAATTGGTAGAATTATTGTCTGAGGTTGCACCTGTGCTATGGAATTGGATTCTTTTTGCAGATATATTTTAAACAGTCATAAATTCTTAAGGATAATCACCATAAAGAAGAAAAAAAATACAAAAAAAACACACTTTTTTTTTTTGAGAAGACATAGTCAGATCATATCACTTGATCTTGTCTCCTTGTTATTTTGGCTGGTTGCAATACCCAAGACTGCACTTTCACTTCCTAAACATTCTTCTAGGGGCAGAAATCTGTTGATGACTCAACATCACCTCCAGAAACTACAACCATTGTTCTCTGAGGGGTTTAGTTCCTGTTCTTTCTCTTTTGGTCAGAAAATTGCAATGTGTTTTTAATCTCTATGTCTAACTGATCCAACAACAACGTTAACAAATATCGCTTTTCAAGCATGAATTGTAAACGTCTCTGATAAAAGAAGAATTTTTTGGTATCTAGACTGTTTCAATTGCCATTCTTTACAAGTCTCATTGTTTACAAGTTTACAACTTTTTTGGTTGTTCTTTTATTTATGGAGTACATGAATTACAGAGGCAGCTTTAGCACCAAGTAAATATACACAGTATTAGAAATCTACGTGTGATTGACTTGCCTAAATGCTAGTGACTGCTTCCAAACTAGTTAGTAAGGCCCTGTCACAGTCAGTGCAAAGAAGTAGTCATGTCACTATTAAGTTCATCATAAGTTGGATATCTAAAACAGATCTAAGAAATGTATCCTTTTCCCTCTATTTATAAAATAGGTGTGGAGACATAATTTCTGATGTAGATAGCTGTGATATACACATGCAACATTTACTGGTAAAAATCTTATCTTTATAATTTATCTCTTTATTGGCATTGTGGGCCATACTGTTGGCGAGCGACAGTTCCACAGATATAGATAACTGTCACTTCCTCTGAGACCTTATTTTCTGAATAAAGACCTTTCAAGAAAACCAGATGACTGACCAAATGAAAGAAGAGCAGTCATGGTTTAACTTCACTTTGCCCCAAATTCACTTTGCAATTGTGACATAAAATGTAACCAAACCATAAAGGAATGTCCAAAAGCCACTGTCAAGCAGCCATAGGAAAACTGTTTCCTGAATCAGAGGACAGAGGGACAGCTAGATGTACCTGTTTTCCTTTTCTTTAGCAAAACTCACCTTTCTGCTTCACAACCCAGTATCACTACTGCTTCAGACCTCAAAAATATATGCTATCCAGGCAGGAGGACTTATTTTAATCTCTCATCTGTAAGTAATTCCCAAAGATGAATTCACAATAGCCATGTATGCATGAATCATAAGTGATTCTGTCATTCAGTGATGAGTTACATTCTGTATGTTCAACCAAAACCCAAACAACCTCTGAAATTGAATAAAAGAATTGCTTGTAGAAAAATACAGACACATTCTTGTGGTAGATCTTACTGGAATTATGTCCATAAAGGTAGAATGATGCCTAGAAAGGTAGTATTCGATAAAGGATAAGGCAAACTTTCTTCATCAATTATCGTGTAAAGTCTACCAATTGTAGACTCCAAAAGCTGGGAACTACCAAATAAAATTTCTAGAGGTGATTTGCCACTGAACATGCTTAAATCCCTTATCTTTAAATCCCTAAAATATTTATATGTTCTGCTTTTCTTTCCATCTCTACATTCACCTTGACATCACATATAGTGGTGATTTAATGTAGATGCAGTTTGAGTTGAAAATACAGTAAATCATGTTACTGTTCTGCAACTTGTTCAAAAAAGCATGTCTGTTCCACAGACTTAGGGGATTTTTAAAAGAATTTGAAAGGACCTTCTTCTTTGCCATGGTTTATTTCATTCATTTTACCAGAATAGTAGGTTAATGATGTCTTCTTGAAATGGGGAACAGATGGAGGTAGGCTGTCCATGCCATGCTAGAAAAAAAAAAAATAGAGAAATAAACTAAGTAGTTCCGTTGTAAAAGTGAGCTTAATTTGCCTCTTCTAGCTGAACAAGGAGCATTCAGCTTCACAAATGATTATTTCACTTAATGAAGTTAGGTGTAAAATAGCTAATCAATTCCATCAATGCAGTGGAAAAGAGAAGAGGATTTTGAGTGAAAATCCATGAAAAATATCGTATAACATAAAATCGAAGGAATTCTGCCTATGATGCTAAGTAGTTTCTCTTCAGAGTTCAGACACATACGTAGTTCTGAATGCTCTTGTTTTCAAAGTCTGCATATAAGCTTTTTTTGTAGTTACTGAAGTCTCCATTTTGAAAGCTTGCACTTCTGAAAACTCCATGAAGTCCTAAATATGAATGTCAGAATCTAGTGCTAGCCATCTGCTTTTGAAAATGTCGGTTCAAAATGTCATGTTTTTGATTGATATCTAGCTCAAAGGGAGATTCATTTGACAACACAACACACATTTTCTGAAGGTCCTGTACAATTTTCAAACAGCAAACATGTTTTCAAAATTAGTTTAGTAATTGGGCACATAATTTCCATTAAAAAGAATATGAGTGGGATGTCCAAATGATGTGGTATAGAGTTGCAGGGCACTTATTTTCTTGGTCTCTTTTATTACAGGCAAGAATATCATGCAGTTCTATCCATCAACAAAATAAAAATAGGCACATTTCATGTCACCACAATCTCATTAAAGTTATCATATAATCTCACTGTACTAGCAGTTGAAAACGTACTTTTCATGCCTAACTTGGCCATTTCATATTCACCTCTCCCTATAGTATGTTTCTGCTCCCATGATATACTTAAATGAGAACATCTATATGAATAAAAGAAATTTTAGGCAAATTAGAAAAAAAATATTGCATCCAAACCACTAATTTTAGGGGCCTCAGTGCTTTATTGGAAACACGGCAACCGTGGCAGCTAAAATCTTAAGAAAAAAAAAGAGAAAAAAAAAAAAAGAGTATGAGTGAAGATTTTCAAAAACGATTTCCATTGTTTTAATCAAAATCCAATTTATTCTTCCATCTAAAACACACTATCCTCCTGGAATAAAAAGCAAAGCCCTTCTCCATGCATCACCTACATTACTAGTAATTCTGCAGATTAAGTAAGCTCTCTGTCATTGTTTGGGGCCATTGCGACATCTAGTTTTGTATTCCTAGAGGGAACAAGCAAACTTGATTCTTGAAAACACTCATTGCACTTCAGTCATAATCACTCAAGTCACACTTACGACCCTCCACAGTGAAATACTTTATGTGGGTATTCAAGAGGGAGAGGGAGAGGGAGAGCTGGAGAAATTCAATATTATATGGCACATTTTGTATTAAATTTGGAAAACGCTTGAGCTACTTGTTACACTTAGCATCATGACTCTCCTAAGATGATTTTCTTAGTAATTCTGATTGCCTTAAGCAAGGATACTTTTGAAACCAGGTAATCTAGTAAAAAGTTTGTCTGGTAAGTGCTAAGCACCATCCTAATTTCAGTCTTTAAAAAGGGTAACAAATTCAAAAATAGTTACATTTCTGGAAGTTTTGTGAAAATATGGAGTGCATGTGAAAAGAGAAGAGAATCCTTGAAAGAAGAGCAGATAGAATTTAGCTGTTCCCCTACACTTTTGGAAGTCACTGTAAATCTGGATATGCAGAGTATCATCCAGCTGGGCTGGCCAGACGTGCATGTCTATGTGTCAGAATTTACCCCTCTGTGGATCAAAGCCTAGAACAGGCTGTGCTGGGGGTGGACTAAACCCTCTACATGTGCCTTTTGGCTGATTGGGGCCTTCATATTCCATTTAAATGGTATCATTCCTGTCCTGAGGAAGAATGTAAATCCTTCTACTGCTTATGAAGCAACAAAAGAATCCTGCTATGAGGTCCTACTAATGATAAAGAGTAGGTTACTAGATAGACTAGATGATCTAATGGTATTTCCCATTCTTAAATAGTAGGATTAACATAAAGCTGCTGTATGGGCCTGGGTTAGCCACTGGTGCGATCATTAACTAGAGAAGACAAAATAAGTCTCAAGGATTCAGGAAATACCTAAATTTTGAATTACTCAGTGTCAGAGATGGATTATTTAGGTTATAAATATGTTCAAGAACCCAAAATACCTCAAGAATTTGCCACATATAGGTATTTTAAAATTATACTTGATTTTTCTGCTTTCAATAGTTTTGCTCATTATTGTATAGTTAGGTGAAAGACCCTTTATATGTAGATATTGAATTATCACTGAAAGTCCCAGAAAACTTGTTTCCTTATCACCTTCTTATAGGCTGACACTCTGTAAATAGCTAAGAAAAAATAACCCTATTTCTTAATGAGTCCTTTTCAAATAAGAAATCTGGGGAAATAATTTGCATTTTAATGATAATGTCAGTAGCTGCAGTAAGTTACTCTCTCAATATGTATTTCATACCATGATAAAGACTGAAAAATGCCCATTTAAGTCACTGCCAGAAATATTTTCGGAAAACATTATCTTCTTAGATAAATCCAATAGCTACTGCAGCCAGTTTACCTTTTGAAAAATAAAGGAAAACTTGAAAGCATATCTCTACATGTTCACTCTCCAGTTCACAAATGATCCCAGCTTTCAAGGTTTCATCTTCTACAGAAAGGGCAATTTCCCAGAAGTGCCTGTATCTGTCAAAAAAAAAAAAAAGACCCTCATTATATAAAGATAACTATGCTTGCCAAGTTTGAATTTGGTTCACATAATTAGGGCATTTTTAAAATATACCCTTTCACGCCATTGTCTAGGATGAAAATTAAAAAAAAAAGAAAGCAGATTTCACTATATTGAGCTGAGTTATCATACAGATAAAAACACTAAGGAAATTCACCGGAAACGTTCTTTTGTGTGGTTACATCACTGACGTCAATTCAGAAGTTCTGTGTATTTCAAGAACAGATGTCAGTTTTCAAATGTTTTGTATTATAAATAAATTGGCTTTTGACCTGAGTAATGTGATAGCTGTACTTTGTAAATACAATTACGTATGGCTAAACAACTGCAAATTTCCAGCTCTGAGATGTGTTGACT
>VWZS01009483.1:423986-518709 GCA_013397075.1 Rhabdornis inornatus
AAAAAAAAATTAAAAAAATAAACCGAACAAAAAACTCAATAAAATCCCAAAACTTCAAACCTGAAATGAAGTGATCCAGTCTAGAAAAGTCATTCTGTAACCAAAGGCTTTGTCTTGGAGAATTGAAGCAATATTGCCTTCCTGTCACTTTCAGGTGAGTTGTCTTTTCCAAAGATTTTAATGGAGTATTTAGCTGGCATAGAAAGCTTTAGTTGCCACAGCAGGAGGATCTGTGATCAGTCAAGGGCTCTGGATCAGATTCACAAAGACTTACTGAAATATATCAGTCCCATCTCGTAGACTTGCAAGGCAAAATACAGATTAAAGTGAGGGACAAAGTCCAAAACTGATGTAAAGACGTTCAACACCCATCAGTGCCAAACTCTGAATGGATCAAAATTGGCCTAACTCCATGTCTGCCATCTCAAAATCTAGTGATTCTGAAAATTTATTGCCATAATTTTATGTTGAGGTCTAACTGATGCTGACACCTCTCTACCATCTGTCAGTCTTTCAAAATGGAGTTGCTCAGTGCTTTCTTCTATTTTGTCCCTTGGACCCTTATTGGGGTAGATTATCTCTTCTTAGATTTGATGCTGCAGATGAGAAAACTGCCTCCTGAGTTCAGTTGCCTTACAGTCATTATACCAGTTCTGAAGATTTGTATGGATGGAAAAAAAAACAGTGAGTGAATTTACACCCTCCTGCTGAGATATTGCTTTTCCACAGTAGACTTGGCTCTTACAAAAATTTTATCCTGGAAGATGATGAATCTGTTGGTTTTGGAAGTCCTTTGATGTCCTCCTTTTTTCTTTCTTCAGTGACTTCACAAGGGACTATCAGAGAAATGAACCAAATGTTTGTTGAGAAAAGACATTATTCTTAAAGCAATTACGTATCTAGATTAAATGCTCTAAATACAATTAGTAGATCTACTACAGATATTTCACTAAAAATGTATTTCTTTGGAAATAGCTGATTCAAGAATATATGGACCTGTGCTTTACAATTGTTTTTTCATTTTTCTTTTCATGGGTGGGTATTTTGTTTACTATTGAAAGAAAACAAAGCAGAAAGACAGAAAAACTGAAACCAGATAAATCAATAGGAAAGGAATAGGAAAATCTTTGTACATCTGGCTAAAATGTGTTAGCACAGACTTTCAAAGATTTTCTGTCTCTTTCTTGTCCCAGAGAAAATTCTTTTTGTGTCAGTTCCAGTTTTGGAAGAAAAATGAAGGAGTAGATATTCCTAAACACAAGTAGATATTGATACGACTGAGAGCTTGAGGATTGAAAGAGGTTACAGAATATTATAATCCTCTAAGAGCATCAGCTCATTTGTTCTGGATATCTCAGTTCAAACCCTAAATCCAAACCCACCATCCACTGAAGATTATTTACACTGATTAATTCTGCAGGACCTGAAAGTCTTGACATGGCTGAGGACCCAGCTTAATTTCAAAGTATCCTGAACACCTTGCACTACCTCCTCATTACGTTCAATGCCTGAACCACTGAGTGACACACACTTGATGGAGGCACAGAGACTACACGTACACCATCCCATGCACAGGCAGAAGGCAGTTTAAATATGTTGCAGAGTCAGGTTTTATACATTAGAGAAGCTACTTCAGGATAAAAATGATTGTGAAAGGTACTATACAAGTGGAATGTAGGGGTTGTTTGCCTGAATTTTGTCCTTGGTCCACGACAAGGTGTGAAATTCCCTTAACTGTGTATCTACAAGTCTCCCTCTCGTAGAAAAGAGGGATCTATAAGATATGAGGTATATATCAGCAGCTCCATTAGTGGAACTCTTCATAACTGAATTCACAGAAAACAATAAGGGGAAAGTTCAGTTTTGTTTTGTTTTGTTTTGTTTTGTTTTGTTTGGAAGTTCACAGTTGCCTTTGGAAGCTACAGCTGGTCTTCAATAAAGGTGCTCGGAAGTCTTAAAGGTAAAAAAGAATTACAGAACTACAAGCTTCGAGTGCCATTTGGACCTTACTTCAGTAGAAATGTTATCTTATTTATATGGAGAATAAATTAGGAATGACAATACATAATATATATTAACCCTTGGAAAATCCCTTTTCAGGGTATATGGAACTGACATTGATTAAAGGAGAAATCCCACATGTGTTTTTGTCCTGTTCTAAATTATTCAGGTCCTGGCAAGACAGTGTTTCATGCACATCCAAAAATAAATAAATCTTTGAAAAACCAACCGATTTTTGAACGCTGGATTTGGAAAGAGGAAAAGAGAAATTGTATGTCCATCCACAAAAATTAGGAAAATTAATTTATTGTTGGTTGGGAGGAGATTTGTTCCTTTCTGGAAAACAGAAGGATTTGCCTTGTTATCTTAATAAATTCCAAACCTTTAGAAATGTCAGAATCACAGAGGGCTGCACTCTTCTGTTTAAATCAGTTTTAGCTTTCCTGCCTGGACTACCTTTACAGAATTCAATAATTCATATTTTTAAGAATCCAATCATTTCCACTAAGGAAGGATAAAGATTCTTAGGAGTCAGACACTAGGTAGACCTCAAGCTATTTACCATAAAGCTGGACTAAAAGTTACACTTTTTTGATTACTGAACTGCACAAGCCCTGACCTACACTTCCCCAAGAGAATTCTCTCACTGTCTTCTGCTCAACTCATAGCTTTGCTTTTTTTCCTCATTATTTTAACTTTAAATCCTTCTCAGTACTTCACCTCTTCAATGTGTTTTAAAGAATAATAATGAATAAGTAGCATGGCATTAATATTACTGCAACCAGTGCAACACTTCATAGCTCCAAATAGGATTGTGATTTTTTTTAACAGAAGATGATCACCTGCCCTGGCCCACCCCCAGTCTAACAGGGCATCAGACAGAGGGTAGCATTACTATCGTGGTCAGTGAAAGGTTTATATATGAGTAATGGGCATGAAATCATGAGATGTTTTGCCAAAGATCCTACAGGATATCTGTGGCTGAACAAGGCATACTGCACAGGATCAGTCTGAGCAGAGTGTAGCCTGTGCTACTGTGAAAGTGTGCAGCTGTCTCTTATACTTAGAAGCAAGCATTTTTGGGGTGAATGTCCTCTCATCCTAAAAAGAGACATTAAAGATTAGGTAGAAAATGTCTAAACCCATCACTTTGAACCAGGCAGAAAGCCAAGTATTGAGCTCAACAGCAAACATCTAGAATACAGACACAAAATCAGGGAAAATGGATCCTACCTCTATATTACAAAAATGCTCAACTTGCCTTTAAAATTCCCATGTTAAAGATGACAAATGGGAGAGGCAAAGAAAGGGAAAGAAAAAAAAAAACATAAGAAATAATATGGATGCTATTGCAACTTCTTTGTAGACAAGAAATTATTTGAATGAGATCCAGGACCCCGATGGAGCAGTGAAAAGGCACAATTAGATTTCTCAAAAATTATTTAAATCAGCTATATGGCATTTGGGCCTTTTGCATGGCATGTCTTTTCTACAAAGTGACTCCTGTATTATCAGTGCCCTCAGTCCTCTCTACACAAGGATTTGGCTTTCTCAGATGCCATCTCCTTGCACTTTCCTTGGACAGAAAGTCTTATATTTGTAATGGCAACAGTGCTCAACCAAAGTCCAAATATTTTTCAGAATTCAGAGAACTCTGCAATAGTAAAATGTGGGCCTTTAAATAACAAGTCCTTTCAAGGAAAAAAGTATTCAGTTCCTACAAAATATCTGTCACCTCCATCGCCCTTAACCCTCCCTGGCTCCACACTTCCCTGCTAAAACCACAATCTCATTCTGCCTCATAAAACTACTATTTATCTTGCTATTTGCCATCTCTTTCTTCCTGTCATTCAAAAGCTTTAGGTGAAGTTGATGTCTTTGGACTGCAGGCTGTTAAGGACATGGCATCTATTTAAAGCATTACATTACAAAAGCTGTGACATTCCAGAATGCCCTTTTATGACTGATTTCACAGAGCAGAAGTGTTATTACCTGGCACATCTTCATTTTCTTTTTTCAGACATGGAGGAATAGATTGTGATAGCAGCTGATAGCACGAAAAAAGGAGGTAAATTCCCAAGTGCTTCACAAAAACTGTGCTTCTTGCTGTGTAGAGTTGTTCTGACATAGGTGTTGTCAGGCTGCTGGCGGGAAGGCTCTGCCAAACATCTCCCAGGACTTCTTCTCTGACAGCCTGACACTGTGTAGTGCTTTACTCTACTCAGATCAGCTTTGGACTGTGTATATGGCTATGGAATATGGGGCTTTCAGTAAAAAAGGAGCTGTAAGCAACTTCCAGACATGTGGGTACTGTTAGCTACATGAGGAGTCCTAATGATCCCATATTCAGGATTCTCAAGGTTTTCCTTTACTTAGTTTTTAATTAAGTAATTAATTTGAAGCATAAACATCAAAAAAGCATTTATTCCAATGGATGTTAAATTTTGGAAGGCTCTGGAAGAAACACTCTTCTTAAAAAAATAAAAATCACTAAGGAGTTCAATAGAAACCTGCATGGTTCCTGGCAGAGAAATAAGCTTCAGAGCTAAGCTCTACTCACATCTCAAATCAAACCAAATGCTCAGTCTTTCTAAATTTTAGAAAACTTTGGCTATGGTTCTATTATGCACCTCAATTTTGCCAAAGATATAGAACACCTGATTTTTTTTAAACTAGAGATGTTTTTCCAAGACAACAGAAGTCAACATTCTGTCCATATGTCATGGCTGAATATCACCCAATTTTCCTTTCTCATCTTCATGCTATTTACAGCATAAATGGTTAACATTAGAAGCAGCTGCAAACTAAAGTGTGTGTATCTAAGCACTGGTTTATTGAATTTGCATTTTAAAAGCCCACAGTCAATTTGAATTCAAAATATGCAGTAAAGCAATCAAATTATCCTTTTAGCTTTCTTCTCCTCAGTCAAAAAACTGCACACATAGAAAACCAATGGTCTAGTGTTAAAAACTGGCTTTTTTTGCCTTTTTTTTTTGTTTTTTTTTGGTTTTTTTTGTTTTTTTTTTTTGTTGTTTTGTTTTGTTTTGTTTTGTTTTAATTTTGTTTGTTGTTTTTTTTTTTATTACCGGAGCTTATGGGAAGTTTCAATGCCTTTGCAGCCTGGTAATCTGAAATGAGAAAGCCAAAGGACTGCTGAGCTGTTATTTCAAAATCAAAATCATGAGTAAGAGTCATGAGTGCTGGTGCAGCCAAGCATAGACTTCAACAAAGTTGTAAAGATTTATACTGAGAGGGGCTGTCTTCCTGTTTAACTGGATCATTGTCAGATAAACTGTCAAGCCATTTTTTTCTTTCCCTATCCATCTTTCCTTTTATACCCTCTGGCATAAACACTGAGTTCTCAGAGTCACCAGGGCACTATTTTGGATGAGGAATGTTTCTACTTTTAATGACTGACTCCTCTTCTCTTGATACTGGTACCATGCTGACATTGCTGGAGGATTACTGTGGATTTCACTTATTGGCTTTTTGGCTTTTATATCAAGGCTGAAGTACTTGGAGTGAACGAGATGCCAGTCACAATTTTGTGACTTGCATTTTCTTCCAGGAGTGCTGCCTCCAGAAGCTAAATTGTTGAGATGCTGCTTTCCAAATCCTGCCTTGTGGCAACACAAGTCAGTGATTTGCAACATGAAAAGCTTGCTTGTGAGCCTGCACTCACTCTGGGATGTGTCTGGTCTGCTCATGCATAGCCCCAGCCTGTACCAGGCTCAGAGCAGTTCACAGCTCTCATAAACTTGCACTGCAGTTTGCTTGAAGCCAGCAACTCATCAGTGTGGGTGTTACACTGCGAGTATTTATTCCTGCCATACACATCTGAAGTGGCTTAGCTGAGCTGCCCGTTTCACCTTTTCTGTTCGCAATACCTGAGGGAGGTGAAAGAACTTATTCTGTGCCATAATGGTTTAATATCATCTCTCAGCTCTCGTCTTTTTAGGCAGACTCTAACTTCAGCCCCAGGCCCAAACAGAGCTGTTAGGGAGAGTCCTGCAAGTGTACTTCACAATTGCTGTACATATTTCCAGCACAAAGATAAAGTAGCTGTGGGCATCCCGCCTGTAGATGAAAGTAGGCAAGCCCTGTGGGCAGGGAGGGCATTGTCTCAGCACTGAGTGTGAAATGAAACTACACTCCTATGCAAAATACGAGAAAATACAAAAAAGCAGTAATTAGCTGTGTAGAAATGCAAATAAATTCTCATAGAGAAACATTTTATCCCAGATGAGTTGTGAATATGAGCTGGGAATGTGACCCATCAATTTTAAAGCCAGAGAGCATGCTATAAACTTTTGGGCCAATCACCTGCATTACCTAGGTTGCATTTGTGCAACATGGCCATGCATCTTCACATGGTTGGGTTTGGGCCCATTTTTTATAAAGCTGCTTTTGTTTCTTCCCTTAGGCTGATTGTAATTAGAAATAGGATCAAGGCTCTGAAGTACAGAGTTGAAATACATCTAACGTACTCCACATCCACAGGGCTCTGCAATTAGCATTTACAGCTGGATCCATCCACCAGCCTCAATTTAAAATTCATTCTAACTTCACAGAGTAACTAGAGAATTCTCCCACATTAAGAATTTGGCTAGTGCTACATGCCTGGTGAAACCGCTTTATCCCTGCAGTCCCACTGTGGAGGTGTACTTTCAGCCAAGGCTGTAGCCTGTGGTGAGCCAGAGATAATGGCTTAGGGAAATTTGCCTCTAATCTAAGCATTTTTAATTATTTGTTTTAGTGTGCAAGCTTTTGCTTGAACCAGTCTTGCCATTGAATTCCTGCTTCCCATTCACTACAATTAAAAGAGCCTAATCTTTGTGGTCGTGAGGCCCAGACCAACTTCTCCTGACCTACCGAAACCCTGAAGTGCCTTGGGTTATATTAGGAGATGCTGATGGGACTGGGACCTCCTCTGCTGCTCTACACAGTTGATGTCTGGGTTACAGACAAGATGTGACCATGTTGGAGAATTTTCCTCCTCTCTAATCTGCATGAAGCAGTTGTCTTCTGATACATCCAATAGCAACCACTCTGGCCCAAACTGCACAGATAAAAGTTGGTTTTATGAAACTGCAGAAGTTACTGACATTATGGACAAAGCAGCAGCCAATAAATACTGACTTTTTGTTGATAATGGCTCTTGATAGCTCAGCCATTCACAAATCTCACACCTGTCATTTCGAAGTCCTACACAGGTAGTTTTTCACTGCTAGGAGCAGTTGTCTGTGCTGTTATAGTTGGGAAAAAATAGCAATGTCATAAACCTGTCAGCATAGATGTAAACCAGAAAGGAGATAAAGATCTCATCCAAAAGAGAAGAGAAAAATAAAATTTCAAATCTGCACAGTTTAGATTAAAAATATTATTTTGAAAAAAGCATTCAAAAGCACTAAGCTAGTGCAAGGTTAATAAATATGCTTTTATTACATACATATATGTGACTTTTTTTTCTTTCTCTCTGTCAACAGGAGAAATTATCAGGACAGGACTGGAAAGAAGAATTAAAGTTGACCCTACACAACAGTTCTCTACATAATCTAACAGCAATAAGGTCTTAACAAGACAGGCAGGATTTACAGCCAGGCCTGGGAAGACAACAAGGGAGATGAAGGTAACATATCCCCCAAGAGGCAGGTTGCTACTATCAGGACCATCATATAACAAGTTACCAGTGACTGTCCTTCTCAAGAGATGTCCAGGGACGTTGGACAACTCTTCACTGTTACCATAGTCCTTTCTGGCTTTAATACAACATCATGTTGGAGTTTTGGGGCTTTTTGGGGATCTTTGAAGGTGGTTTTTTTAGTTCTTAAGAGAGAATGGTCCTTCTCTAGTGTGTGAGTGTTGGAAACAGTGAGCAGCAGAGTTCATCCTGGCCTTTGATAAGTCTTGTGACTTATCACTGAAGTTCCCATGTTGACTGTGAACCCTTTTCTTTGTTATTTTACCATAAACAGAATATTGGCAAACTGATGTTTTAAACACTGCATGTCCAAACTGATGAGATACTTGATGGCATGTTTGACAAAGCTCTGGCATTTTCAAGGTAAGGCAAAGGAATAAGAAAAGGAATGATAAAATACTGAATTTAAAGCAATGATCTCAAAGGTCTATAAAAGAAATAAGAGTTTAAATTATTTGAATTTTTATCATCTCCATGCATGAACTTTTAAGAAGGGGGAGTGCTCTGACCTCAATGTCACTTATGCAAGAGCATGCAGTCCTCAAAGACAGAGAATCAAATTATGTACTTTAAAGCCATTCCTGTGTGTAATGCAAGAATTTTTGTTTGGATAATTCAACAAATCACACGAGCTTTCCACTGAAGTCAGCAGGACAGCTCACATGAGATGCTCACGTGCCCTAAGTCTGCAAGATACTGATCTCATACATTCCTTATTTATTTATATATTGCTATGACTCTCTTGTTTCCATCTCATATTTGTGTCTCCCTTGCACTTTAAACAAAGCCTCTCTCCACTTTACGCAATTTTGCATGGACAGCAAGATGAGTATTGGGGCACAGATATGAGCAAGAAAAATGTATCATTATTCCATTTTCACAGGTCTCAGTAGAAAAAAAGAAATAACATAAAATATAAAAAAGAATAAAAAAGAAAATCACATATGTCTGACATTACTCCACATTTGTCTTCCTCAAACAGACCATAAATGCTGCCCTGTGGTTATGAATTATATTAATTTATTTGCTAAAAATGTGTTCTGAGAAGCTTAATGAGTCACTGAACAGCATACAGTTTCTGGTGTTCATTGGGGCATTTGTTTTTGTGACAGGAAACACTTAAACTACCAAACACAGCTATTTAAAAAGCTGTGTGAAATCTGCAGGTGCATAAAGGGAAAAAAGAAAAGAAGAAAAAGGAAGCCCCCTCACCACCCCCCAAAACTTTTATTTTTATAGAAAAATAAGAAGAAAATGGATTCTCAAAGCTAAGAAATCAAGTTACTGAATCTCAAATTTAGCTGATAATTTTTTAATAAATAAAACCCACTTTGTGTTTATTGGACTAAAGTACTAAACCAGTACTCAGTGTGGGAATGAATTTAGCCTAGATAACTGGACCTACCAATCTGCATCTACAATAGACTATAAATGTTCAAATAAAGATCTGTGTTTTCAAGTTTCTTATATGGGGGTTATTTTCAGCTGATTAACTGTCATTGAAATAATTGTTCCTGGTATTTTTCTGCAGTGATTCTGTTCAACAGAGGTTTAACACTGCAGATCTCTTGTTTGTAATTGTGATAGTTACATTTCCAAATCAGAACTGTCCTCTCTGTCAAGGTGGTGGGGGTCAGGCAGACACTTTAGGGTATGACATGGAATAACTCTCTGATACCAGGACCAGTTAGCAACTCCAAGAAGATCTGCTGATGCTCTTGAAAAGCATCTCTGCATCCATCCTTTCACCTCCCACTGGGCCAAGTGCTCAGAGTGCCCACCCAGACTGGCTTTGAACACTTCCAGGGATGGGCACAAACAGCCTCTCTGGGAAACTTATTCTAGTGTCTCCCCACCTTCACAGCAAAGAATTCTACTGCACAGTTTTATAAGTCCCTTTTCTGAAAACAAACTAACAAGCAAGAAAACGGAAAAAAAATTTTCATAGCCTTTACCTAGCAAGTCACAAACATGACAGCAGAGTTGTTGGATACATCATCAGCTTTCCTTACATTGCACTCTAATTTCACTTATTGTTTATCATCTTGCATTTGTGGATTACATCAGACCTCTGTACCTTATGCAAATGAAAATACATTTATTTCTTCAGGTGTCAGAGAGAAAACACAATTTGTTTTGGAAAGTGATAGGAAGATGACTGGAGTATTTTCTTTACAATCTTTGCAATTGGAAAATGGAATTTTTACAAAGAACAAAGCTCACTATTTCATCACAATTTTAGCCATTATTTAATTTCCCTATGAAGGTTTGATGTTTCACCAAGTGTCACATAATTCTTGAGATGTGGTGTGATAATGATTCAAATAGGTTTTTATTGATAATGTTGCCATTCGTTGAAATAACTTCAAAGATTCTTGTAGAGAACACACTTTGCCCTTTTTATTTTTTTTTTTTGGCATTAGGAAAACTGCAATTGAGAGCTTAAGGTACTATTCTTAAAATCAGTATTTTTAAATTTTTTTTTCTAAGAATAAATATATGTAACACTAAAAAAAGTTGTAAAGACAAAATTAGCAGACATTCTCAAGCATTAAGTAACTTTAAAAAGGAGCATAATAGAATTCACATGGTAGACAGTAATTTATATTTTGTTAAATAATTTTATTCAGTGAAAGTATTCAAACACATACTTGACTTCACGCATGTGGAGTGTTTCCTCCAGCAATATAGTGAAACAAGTGCTAAGTTTAATTCAGAAGCTTCAGTTCTATGGTTTTCAGATAATTGCCTGCAACTTTTGTTTGCTGGAGCAACCACACAGCCTTACTAGAAACCTCAGAAAGCTTTTCCATAAATAAATTTTTTCTTTCAGGACAAATGTTCCTTGAACTTCTGCCACCAATAATAAGATGAGAACTTTGTCCTTTAATTGTTATAACATACTGTTAGTAGTACAAAGTGGGGAAAGAGAGACCCTGCTACATATATTCTACCTCACCAATCACAGCTATTGGTCAAAAGTTGTTAATCTATTTGACATTGCTTTATCATCCACAGCAGTATATTAAAAGGACAAAAATTCCTCAGCTTTTCCCTGCTTGTGGGAAAATAAATAAGAAAAAACCCACATAATTTTCTTTTAATATCTAAAATTTATAACTCTACAGACATTAATTCATGTTTTACTAATTGAAATATATTTAAAAAATACATTCAGCAAGTGATCTTCCTTCTCAGGCTCTATCACGCTCTCTTAAGGTTAAGTCAACAATAGTGGAACCCAAGATGAAAGATAAATCACCTTTAAAAATATTAATCATGAATTGTAAGAAAATATGAGAAAAAATATCAGTGAAGTAATTTTAAAAATATTCAGATAATTTTATAGTCTGCATCTGGTTCTATTTCATATAAATGCAAGTTGGACATCTAGGATCTTTGGGTTAGTAACAGATGCTGCCATGAAGTTGATCATTTTTGCATAAGCAAAAGCTAAACAGAGTAATTTCAGGCCACCCAATGTTTCCAAAAGGCAGTTGCCTGGCAGAGCCAAAGATTGCACTGGTCTGTGCAAAACTGTATCCAGACACTCTAGACATACCTTCCAAATTTTATCATCTGTGACTTTAATTATGAATTTCGTGTGTCAGGTTTTGTTCTGACCAATGGTGAGAAATGCCTTCAGAGGCAGAGGCTGAGGGTGACTCTCTGTCTACAGAAATGTTTGAAAGCTGCCAGTAGCTGCTGCAAGCAGCACTGCTGGGCACAGGGGATAAAGTTTGTGAGCAGCCTGAATGGGCCAGGGAGGAGGAGAAACGAGTCAGGCATGCAGGTGACAGAGAACAATCGTCACTGTCCTACACGATGCAGTGAAGCACATGGATGCCAACCTCACTGGATGAACCTCAAAGAGTTCCTGCTTGTGCACTGCACACTGTGCATCAACCACACTGGGTCTGGAATCTCATGGATGTGTATTCTGAAGTGACTCCTGCTGCCATTAGCCCAGAGAAAGAGCAGCTATCTTTTCTAGTCCAGTTAAGATTCCCCCCAAAGAATGATAAGTATCCTTACTTAAGTATGTCTGCTTTTTAGAAGTGGTTAATCCTTCGATGTGCTCTTTCAGTTTCTGCTCTTGAGAGGGAAATGCTGGGCAGTGTTGAGAATACAAATTCTTCCTTTAGTGCATTATGATAAACAGTGTAAGAAAAAAAAGAAAAAAAAGAAAACAAAACAAAACCCTAACCAAAACCAACAAACCAACAAAAAAAACCCCCACAAAAAGACAAAAAAACCAGTACAAGTCAACAAGTAATTAAATTTGGACAAGCAGACCTTTAAGTTTTAAAATAGACAGCTATTTTAAAATAGCTTCATCTGTCATGAGCAACATTAGAAGAAGAAATTGAGTCTCTCCCTACAATTTAAATACGGCCTCCCTGTTAGAGAATCATCGAATTTTTCAGTTTGGGAAAGACCTCTAAGATCATCAAGTCCAACTGTTAACCCAGCATCTCCATGTTCACCACTTAGCCATGGCCCCAAGTGCCACTCGCACTCGTCTTTCAAATACCTCCAGGGACGGTGACTCAACCACTTTTCTGGGCAGCCTATTCCAATGGTTGACAACCCATTTGGTGTAGAAAATTCTCCCAATATCCATTTAAACCTCTTCTGTGAAACTTGAGGTCATTTCCCCTCCTTTTGTCACTTGCTACTAGATAGGAAAGACTGACCCCCACCTTGCTACAACCTCCTTTCAGGTTGTTGTAGAGTCTGAAACATATAGAGAGAGCAATATACTACTGATTGAACCACTTTGTTACTCTGATTTGATCAGATTTTAAAGTAGCTATCTGGTTCAGCAAATCTGACATTAATTTTACCAAGAATTAAAGCTATGTCTGACAACCTACAAAGCTATAGCTATTAAATTCCCTATAAAAGGAATTTTAAAAAAAGATTCTGTAGCTATTAAAGAAAGCTTATATCCTGTATAGCACTCATTTCACGTTGCACTTCAAAATGGAAGAGCTGAGCCTGTTTTGATGCAGTTTCATTACACACATGCCATAAACTTTGGGAAAAAACACCAAAAAAATCAAAACATAGTGCAGAAAGATAATAATATGAAAAAAATGGCAAATATTGCGTTTCCTAATGGCAATCAGTTCAATCATACATATTTTTTGCTACCTTTGGAAGGATTTATGATCTGGGTGTTCTGGGTGGGTGGGTAGGTTTAGTGGGGAAAAAAACCCAAACAAACAAAAAAACCTATTCCTCTGTTACTGCTGTCATCCGCATCTACAATGTTTTGGAAGTTGATTATGGGATCCACTGGATTTTGTAAATCAACAGAATTGCAGGCAAAAGCCTCAGATATGGTGAAGGCAGTCCAGGG
Source organism: Rhabdornis inornatus (assembly GCA_013397075.1). Classification (NCBI taxonomy): domain Eukaryota; kingdom Metazoa; phylum Chordata; class Aves; order Passeriformes; family Rhabdornithidae; genus Rhabdornis; species Rhabdornis inornatus. Next base: position 437,054 of record VWZS01009483.1, read on the forward strand.
TTAGTTACAGCAAGGTGAATACAGCTAAGCTATAAAACAGAGCATTCCACACTATTCTGTTATTTTTAAAAGGCTATTAAAGCTTTTTTAAAAAAGAGCTCTCTAGTAACAGAATATCCATTTACTTGAGACAAGTTCTTCTGGAAGCAATAAAGGTGCCTCTCTTCACAGTGCCCAGGATAGGTTTTCATTCAGAACAGGCCTATTTTCTATTTAAGGCATTTCACTCAACTAGAGATTCTAAAAGATCAAATATCACACTATAGGTTCTCCTTCACGCTTTGCAAAGGAGGCCTTACATGCAAGCTGCTTTAAAGCACAGTTTTACTCACGTCATCTGCCACAATAAAGCACAGTGGGCTTTTTGACCTTGGAAAACAAAGCACACTGGCAGGTTGCTAGAAGCCCATGGGTAGCATCTAAAAGGCATAAAAATATTTATCTTACCCCCAAAATCTTAATACCTCAAAATCTTAGTTTAACACCTACATTCCCCAGGAGGTGTGGAAGCATTTGAAAGCCATCACGTCTGACTTACAATTTTTCTCAGTGAAATTTTAGGCAGCTGACAGCTCAAATATCATGTAGTTTGTCAAATTTCTTGGTGCTAATAAATGGAGATGGAAACAGACACACCAGTTTGCTCCACTTAGGTGCAAAGCTCTTCCCAACACCTCCACAGAACCATGAGGCAGTGCTGGCATTGCTCAGCAATCACCTCAGCCTGGTGGGTGCACCTTGGGGAGAGCAGGAGGCACTGCCGTGGTGCCAGACCTACCCTCTCTGCAGGATGCTCTAGTCACAGTTTCCTTCCCTCTGGCCATACTACCCTCACAGTTCTGGTCACACAGTAAGTCAGGTTTGAGAAAAGGAAACTCCATGAACTATACCAGGATCCAAGAGTCAAAGCAATGTCCAACTGAAATACAAGCAATCTGTCACCACTGTTCTTCCATGCTACTACCTCAGCTACAGGGTTATGCAAGGTTGGATACCATCACAAGTGGCTAGAAGATTTTTGGATTAATAAATGAGCAACGTATTTTCCAAGCCATAAACTAGTCTACTAAAACCAAATCTGGGGTCAATAATACTTCCTATTCCAAATCCTGAATGCTTAGATTCAGCACAGCTGCTTTCCTTCTAGCTGGCGAGACTTCCATTCACTGAAAATTAAGAATTGATTTTAAAGCTTGACACTGTATGACGTGGTAGATTAGAACTGGACATAAATATAAAAAAATCAGAAAGTTCAAGTGATTACTGACATAAATACCCTTCTCAGAAATGTCCTAGAAACACTGCCTAGTTTCAGAATCCCTTATCACAACATTTATGAACCAAAATACAACTTAGTCGAGTTTTGGGGCCCCAAACACACAAAATTGTGATATCTTGCACAGTTACAGGTATTTAACCTTTCCAGAACTCTCTAGATCTTCAAGTTCTACCCATCTCTTCATTTCTTCCTATTTCATAATGAAATAATAACAGTTTCTAAAAACTGTAATAAAATTCCACCAAAATACTGGAGAACAAATGCTTAAGGGTGATTAGTAATCTTATTGCAGATATATCTTCAACAGCCTGATGGCAAGACCAGTCAAGGTAACCATCCAACCTGTAGGCTAGATGTCATTGCTGCCTCTAAATGTAAATGCCCAGATTCTCTCTCCTTTTTGAGAAAATATATTCTCAGACTAAAGAAAGACTAGAACCAGACTTTAGACTTTTGAGACAAGTATTATACATGGAAGCACATGATGCAAAAGATGAGTAACATTCCCTTCACCACCACTACTATCTCCTCTCTTCTTTGGAAGGCATTCAGTGCTGGCTCAGACTGTGCTCCAGCCACAGACACCAAACAAGCTCCTCTCAGAGCCTGGGGTTTGGCATTTCTTCCACTATGTCTGCACAGCAATGGCCTTTAAAGCAGAGGTAGGCCTATATCATTCTCTGGTAGCTGTGAGCTTAGATTTCACATCTGCCTTGCCTTACGGGAAATTTACTGAGCCCAGAAATTGATCCTAGGAGCTAGATTGATCCAGCAAAACAAAGAGTCAAGTTTTGAATGAATATATCTCCACTGTGTGGTTCTTCTCTGGATCTAGCACCCTCATGCCTCAATTTCAACAGAATTTCAACAGAAAAGTGTGTATTGCAAACTGCAATAAGACCCCCAGAGTCTGGCCACTGGGATAGTTCTCCCTACTCCATGTCCATATATCATGGATCTTCACTGTGTCCAGGAACACAGACATCTAGTACTCACCTACTGAATCCCACTGAATACATTTTAGCCTCAGGTTCTCAAAGTTTCCCTGCCTGTTATTTCCCAGACTGGTATTCCCAAAATATGTCAAAAGCAAATCCTACCATTACATGGAGTCTTTTCTCTTTTGTGCAAACTACACACAAACAGGACAGGAGAATGCTCCTAATTTCCAACCCACTTGAAATTAGGTATTACAGTATCTTTTTAGGCAGGGGGGACCTTCAGTATCTGCAATTTTCTCTTAAAGCTAATTAATTCCTGTGGATAAATTAATTCCTGAAGATCCCAGCACTTACGTGACAAACCGGCTAATCCGTATCATAATCTGCAGTACTTGGACTCTCAAAATAGCTAACAGAAATAATACATGCTAACCACACATACCAAACATTGTGCTGTTAGTCAGTGTTCTAAGTATGTTAATCGACATTTCCATAGTGTGTTATTACAATGCTCCAAAAATTTATTTTTTAATAACCAAGCCACAGAACGGAGGCTGTGATCACAAGAGTCTGGGTCACAAGAAGAGTCTGGGTTAAAGCCACAAAAGTTAAAATGGAAATTCTGAGCGAGATTTCATTTCTAACTCCACGTTTTATTTTGTTTATGAAATAACTAATTCAGTAGCTGAAAAAAATAATTGAAAGATACTTTTGTAAAGGAAGAGGGAATACCACTGAAATAGTATATTTTATATTTCCTTCTCAAAACAGCTATCGGAAACTAGCAGCGCTAAGAACCTATTAAAAAAAACCCAAACAAAAAAGTAATGGATGAAGTAGATGCAGATTTTACTTAACATGTTAACTCCTCTCTTTGAAAAGGCATAAAACTAAAATAGCAGTAGAAAAGTCTTTTTGAAGAATTCACCTTCCAGTCATTAAGGCAGATGTTTGCAGCATGTGCAACCAGCTCCTAAGCTCTGTTCACTGTACAGTAACTCATGAGCAGTTGACAACTACAGCAGGGTGACACAAATCATAAACATACTTATCATTTCCCCAAAGGAAACACTTATTACGAAGTTCAAATACCTGTTCTACTCAATATGGGATGTACACTTGAAGACCTAGTCAAGGAAAGATTTGCAACATCCAGAGGAAAAACAAGGTTCAAAACCCTGAAAGGAAGAGTACGATGGATGTTCTATTAAAAAGGAAGATTCCACTGAAAAGTGTTTGGTTTTCTGAACAAGGTTTCAAAAGGAAAGGTCAGCTCCTAAGAATGTGATATTCTCAATCTGACAAAGAGAGAAATTATTAAATATTTATAACAATTAGAAGAAATACAGTTAGAATTTAGATTAAATAATTCTCCTGAAAGTCTCATTTTTCTTTCCTCTTTCCCCATGTACATCTTGTGAACAAAAGCTCCAAAGAGATAATTGGAAAGAGAGACATTGTTCTCAATGTCTTTTGCAACAGACAGAGAAAATATTGTACCATTTAGGGTGGGCATATTTTTCAGTCAAGCATTTCAAGGAGCACTGGACTAATAGATGTGACAATGAAGGCGCTTTCGTGTTATATAATGTCTTGATTTCTGTTGATGGTTAGCAGCAATAGAGCTGCATTGGACAGTGTGAAGTCAGCTCTCAAAATAATACAATATGACAGGCCAAGTGCATTCTGGTTTGGTTTGCATAAGGGGTGAATATAGAATATCTCACTACAGTGCAGCCATTCCCATATCAAACTGATGGGGTCAAAGATGCTTATAAGTTCCAGAAGTCTGGGGGAAAAGCCTTGTGTTGTCCAAGAGTGTCTTCTCCTCTACTTAACGAGTAGTGTATTGTAATACAGCAATCAAACTAAACATGTACAAGAAAGGGATTTTTGGGTTTTATTTATTTCTACATCTCAATGGCAGTCAGCCTACAGAAGACATGATAGAGTGAGTTCAGCATGTGGGGATAATCATGTAGTTAGGAAGCAATGTTTAATCTAGTTGAGGCTGGTAATCCCTGGATGTTGATGCACAGTGTCATGCACTGCCTTGTAGCATTTCTACATGGGTGATCTATTATTTCGCAGCACTAGAATCTGCATTTTATTTCTTATTCTCTTATCTACTCCTCAGGGATTCAGTAAATCCATCAGAATTTTATAACTGCCATTCTCTCTGGGCTGTGACACATTGGCAGTCGAGGATTAAAATCAAGCTTCTAAAGCAGTTGCTACTTGCAGCCTTCTGCCCTGCACTTCTGACAGAGATTGCCAGTGTCCCTGCAGGAAATCTGAAACACAGCAAAGCACTTCCTGAGTACCCCAAGCCTGCTTATTAAGGTACATACATCTGCTTTAATTATAGTGCTTAGCTAAGAACAGCAGCAGTATAGAAGCTGACTGAATCATGACTCAGTTTTGGCTAGAGGTGGGGACAACAGTTTGGGCAGGACCCATCTGATTTTACTCTGCTTCTCCATGTGAATGAACTCTTGGACTTCATCAGTGTTTACAAGTTAGCAAACGGCAACCCTTCCAAAAGCCATTGTTTCAGGACAACAGGGACACTTCAGCTGTCTTGGACTCTTATTTTACTGAGAGCTTTACAGACCCTCAGTTTTCACTGGTTATATATATATATATATATACATATACATACATATATATATTTTTTTTTTTTTTCATTTTCACAGTCACAAATAAAACCAAAATGAAGGCTGCTGTGCACCCTTCTCTGAACCCCATGAAGGGCCTGCATTAAGTCACTCTCTTCACTCTCTTCAGACACGTAGGTATCATTATATGAAACTCAGAAGTATTATATAGCAATATAGGCTCTTATATTTACATGTTTTTATTACACAGAATGAACAATTAAATAGTTGTTGATTTTAAATGATAAACTTTTATTCTGAATATACTGTTTTTGCACAATAATTAACACAACAGTTCTAGGATTATAAACTTTTTATAACATTATTGTACAAATTTTTACAAAAAATTATTTTTTTCCAGGCTTGTCAAGTTCCACAAAAGTGTCAAGAGAACACAAGAAAAGGGAGAAAGACCTGCTTGCCTCTTAAGAGCAACCAAGTCTTTTTTTGCAGAAACGCACACTGAGCATTTCAATAAAAATATCCCAGAAAGCATGATCCAGACATTCCATACAACACAAGAAGAGAAGACAGCTTTGTCAGATCACAATCGCAATTTCATGGCATCTGAACAAGACAGTATCCCTTTAGCCTCAGTGAAATATTTCTTCAAGATGATGTTTTTCTTTTAAACCATAAACAGGACAGATGCAAGTAGCTGGGAAGAGGGTGAGGCTAACTTTTCAAAAGTCTTGAATTGTTTTCAGATGCTTTGTTTTAATCTTTTTACAATAGTGTACAATGAGTATTAACAATATTAACATTGTGGTATGAAAAAAAAAAAAAATCTGGCCTTTGTTAAAGGCTTGGATGTCTGATGAAGTTAGGGTAAGATTTATCCTAAGAAAGGAGTTATTAAGATTTCACCTTAGGTTGACATTCCAAAAACACCCGAGTGCATTGCAGTGCCCTGTAGGCATTAATATATTTCTTAATAACCAGTGTACTAGCATCTGAATTTTTGGACTAGTGGTATTGAGGTTGTGTTTTGGAATTAAGTCATACTAAGCATGTTTGTTATGCGTTAATGGGATAAGAGGTCTTAATGTCTCTTCAGTGACAGCAAAAAGCTCTCAACCACAGCAAGTAACACTTGGGTTGCAAAGGTCACTTAAAAGGGATACTGCCTATTTGAAACCAGTAAGGCCAGGTTTTAAGTTAATAAAAGGAATATTGTAGGAAAACTTACAAATGGCAGCAACACTGTTGTTTTTGTCAAGTCAAGCAGTAAAGCCTCAAGCATTAGAAACATGAAAAAGATCATACTAAAGTCTTAAAGGTACAGGACCTAAAAATCTTGTCAATCAGACCTGCTATGTTATGTTAAAAACCTGTTACAAATATGGACCACGGTCAGTGTTTTGGCAGTAATGCTGGTTGTTTAAAAGAAAAAATTAGAAAGAAACCTTTCATGTTAAGTCCTCAGATCATGTTTTGCACAGCACCATGCTGAAACAACTTTAATAGTGGTTACTTGTCAGATGTACAATACACTGCATGATTTTTGTGTGAACTGAACCAGTCCTAACAATTGCCTTCGCACTATTTAAAGGATTTGAGCAATCATCAACAGAGCCTTTTATCTGACTTTGAAAAACAAAACTTTTTAGATTATATCATATTTAAAAATACCTTATTTTAAATTTTAGGATCAAGCTTCTTTCAAAGACAAGACAAACGATTCACTGTGAGCGTAAGGGTACTCTTCTGCATAAGAATTTGTATTTATTCATGCAAGTTATTTCTATCAGACCGGTAGTCATATTTTGAGATAGCTAAAGTTCAGATTGCATTTTTGGTCTATGTTTTGCATTTTGCAGATATTGGGCTATTTTAAAAAAAGTCCTGACTATCACTTGGAGATATTCTAATATATAATTTTAAAGTATTTAAAATACTCACTACTTTCTAAAGTATTAATAAGATGTGCATCATGTTGGCTTATTGTTTACATAGAATGTTATAATGTTAGCTGAAAGGCTGCTATGTGTTTATATAGAAACACATTTCTTCAGGTCATATAGAGGGGCGAAGGATGCCCCTCTTTGGATCATCAAGGAGGGCTATGGTCTGCATGGCATGGGCTTCTCCCTCCTTTTGCATTTAAGCACTCTAAGAGAAGTGGGATAAGAGCAAAAGCCACAGATGTTTCCTTTGGCAGCATGAATTTGTGCCATCCTTCCCCCTACAAACTCTAATCAGATGCTTATTAATTAACTTTGAATATGCCCTACCAGCATAAGCAAAGCTTTTTAAACAGTGCAACTTGTCCATGAAGGGTTTCTTTTGGGAAGCTAAGTAAAAACTATAGAGAACTTAATATACTAACATGAAATTAAAAGAGCACAATGCAAACCAACGAGTATTTAAAGTAACCTCAGAGTAAAAGCTGTGAGTGCAGTAATTACTGGCCTAATCCTAGAAAACTTGCTTCTCCCATAAAACGTCAATTGACCACATTCAGGAAAAATACTGGATGCATCTTGTCATTGGAAACACGCAAACCAATTTTTTTATCAGGTGGTAACTGGTGCTAGGGTGAACAGAACTGCAGCACTACGACTGGAAGGAAGAGCTCCAAGCTTATCTTCACCCTTATTATCAACATTAGCTCACCTTCCCTGAGGAGGACCTGAAGTCTTCCAAAACAGTTACTCGTACTTTTAACCCCATGACATTGCTAGGTGTATTTTTTTAAAAAACTACATTTTATCACTGAACAAAAGGTCAGGATTTATTTTTTTCACTCACTATATTCCCAAACATTAGAAAATACATAGCTGGAGCCAAGGTACATGAAAAACAATGAACCAGCCATAAGTACAACTACAGTAGACATCTGATCGCTCAAGCCATGCCATGGCTTTGAGTAGCTTCTTCAGTTTTCATAGGATATTAATGCATGCCCAATCATTTTTTTAAGCTTTTGGCATGATTAAAATTATATCAATCAATTGCCAGCATATACATACCGATGATTTGCATTTTTTTATTTTTTAAAGAGCTAGTGTATTGTGCCATATTAATATTTGCATATTGCAGTTGTTAGCAGAACTGTACAATACCAGCAGAGTTGCACATTCATTGGTTTAGCTGTCTTGCAATACTGTTTAGTTCTGAAAACTAGAAAAAAAAGCGCAAATCATATTTTGCATCAACACTATGCTATACTGTAATATTGTAATTTACTGCACCAACCTGTATCACCAATGAGGTTGTATAAAAACAACTTCTAGAGTTATTATTCACAATCAAGTATCAATGTGCATACATATAGATTCAAGGCTCCCCATTTGTCTATAATTTTTCTAAACACAGCAACCAGGTAATTTTGCTGTTAAATATGCTATTGTCAATAATAAATAGCAACAGCGTAAGTTTTAATATTATGGGTGGGTTTATATGAAGGAAACAAAGGGGGAACCTGATATGAACCTTAGAGAACATATACTTCCAAAAATAAATGTGTTAAATCTGATTTTTATATTCTTAAAATATCTGTACACAGATTTTCATGTGAGATCACTATTCTGTAAAAAAAACACCTCAACCCTTTTGTTACAATCCATATTTACCCTATTTTCTCAGCTTTTTCATTGCACAGTATATTCAGAGCTCTGTTTTATAATATAATTTAATATTATTTGATTGCAACACATTGCAATGTTCAGTTTCTCACACAATACAAGAATCACTCTGTTATCTTTTCAATGAACTATACTCTACCATCAAAGAAAACAAACTGAAAAACAATAACATAGCATCATCATCATGCAAAATACCCCTGGAAACCAACGTTCAAATATCACAAAGACATTTTTTATTCACAAGCATTTTTGTTTCAGCCTTTGAAGAATTTCTACTAGCTTTATATGTAGCTGCATTGTGAAAAGGAGGTGAATATTACATCAAAATTAACATTTGTTTCTGACAGAAGATGACACCAAGTTTAAGATGAAAATCACTTTTTTTGTTACACTCTCCAGTACCTTTGTATTTTGAAACACAGTAATTTTCTCCCTTCCTTCCTTTCTACATACAATTTCAACCTACCAAAGCTTAGCTGGCTGCATGATTCATTTTGGAAGAATTAACCACTGACCATTAAGCATTCCAATCATGCTGAACTTCTGGTGAAGACTGACCAACATTTTCATTTTACTCAACTAGTTTGGACAAAACTGACGTTAAAAGCAGACATTGTGGTGCTAGTAATGTATATTGGGGAGAATGTTTTCCTTTTTCTTTTTGGTTTTTAAACAACTGTTCATGTAAAAGAATATAAATCTTCAAGATATCCAAAGCTTAAAAGAAATGAAAATCATATACATAAGCTATTGTTAGGGGAGCCCTTTTACATGAAGTCATCAAGATTACAACAACAAACAAATGAATAAACAAAAGGTTTTAGATTTCCCCAGTGGGGCACGTACAGAAATCTGTTTGGATGGCGTAGATGATGCAGCATTCACACACGGTGAAGGATCCAACACTCCGACATGCAGGCATCGTGGCGCCTTGATGGAGCTCACAATGCGCGGGGACCAGACACGAGCACTGCTGCTCTGCTGCTCTCTCAGTAGCTGACCCTTCCGAAAATGAAACTGAGGCTATCGTTTTGGCCAGGTCTTGATTAAGTTATGCAGGTTTTGGTTTAGCAAGGTCATAACTGGCAGTGTCTGCTGCCAGATAAGAGCCAAAGCAGGACTGACTGAATTGCTACCATAGACCACAGTGATGGACTCAGACCAGAGGCCCCACCGCAGTCAGCCGAATCCTCCTGTCGACAAGAAGAGAAGAAATCATTTAATATTATTTACGGTGAAGCTGCTTGAGGAGCAATCTACAGCTTAGATTTCAACATTTTGAACTATCATTGAGGCATCCTTTTTGGTCTTATATATGTTATTTTGGTAAAATAACAGTAAAATAATTCCTGGAAGTTCCTTTGATTTTTGATACAAAGAGTAGTATTATTACTTTAACTATAAACATGGGAGCATTAAATACTTTCAAGGTTTACAGCACACACTTATGAAATAGATGGGATACTTACACCATCAATCAAGAAATGTTATGGAATATAACTGAGGGCCCCAGTAAACACCATCTATTTTCCTAAAAATTACATTCATTTCAAGATTCTGAGTATGACTTTATTTTGAGAAAAGACAGAAGAACAGATGACTTTTCAAGATTAGAAAACAAATACCAAAATATGTTTACATCCATTTCATCAAATGATTGCACAATAAAATGGATATGGTTTGCAGGTGGATTTATGATCAAAGAGAATGAAAATACTTTCTCTGCCTCTGATGCTCTATTCAATATGAGAAGGAAATTTTCTGTTGCACTACTTGTACTTGCTTGATGCAGTTTCAAGCTCTCTCTGAGCTGCACTTCTGTGTCATGCATCAATAACTATTCCTTATACCACACACCAATCACACCACTTTTCCTCATTCCTCTCCACCATTAATTGCTGTTCTTTGGTTCCACTTTGCTTACAATGCTTAATACTTTTCACATGATGGACCTATTCATTAGTCTGACTGAAATTCATTTGATACCTTTTCTGGAGCCTGTAACACCTTAGACCTTCTTTCTCAAGACTGATACAAACCCTGATTAGTACCTAAAACACTAGGAAAATTTTCCCCTCACCACTTTGTCTGACAAGTCTGAGATTCATGGGTAGCTCTGAAGGCTGAAAATATTTGGTCTTTCTCTTGTTTTCACTGTATTCTGTACCCATGGTATAAAAAGACATTTTCCATTTTTCAGAAGATTCCAAGCCTCCAAGGGCAAGAGACCAGTGTAGGTGGAAAGGAATTTAGGTATATTAGCAACTGGGAAAACATCTTGAACAGGAGCAATATGTGCAGGGAAGGACAGACAACTGAATCTGAACAGTAACAGAGACTGGCTGCTGACACAGAAATAATAATAAAAAAATTATAACAGAAAGCAGGGGAAAGTCAACAGACAGGGAACAATTCTTGTTTCAGACTGACATGCCACTGAGGCATATGCAATTAATACTTAATATACCCCAGAAAAGGCTGTGGGAGGGGTGTCTGTGTGTATAAAAAGTACAAGCAGGATAAATAAGAAAGAGTCATTAAACATCCTTTAATTTATTAGCAAATTTCCTTGAGCAAATTTTGCTTTCCTTAAGCAAAATTTCCCAGCTTTGTAAAAATTCAGTTCAGGACATCAAGTTTACTCAAATGGGCAAGAACAAGAAAGTACATAAAAATGGCAGATCAGATATAAATAGGAAATAAAGGGAGGAGGGGGGAATAAAGTGGATTTTTATAACCTCCCTGCAGAATACACTGAAATGATAATAAAAACTTTTTACTAAATCAAAAGAATGAAGTCAAATATGATGTTAGGGCAACTCGTTCATAACAAAGGTGCGAAGACAGAATTTGGAAATTAGGGGGAATAGCAAAGGCCTTCAATGAGTTCTTTACACCAGTGTTAATGGGTGAGAATTTTAATGTTATTTATTCTGCACACAATGCATTCTTTAAAGCTGGTAGGCTTCCAAAACAGTTTGGGAAAAATATGGAAAATCAGATAAAGCAGACAAAGTAGACTCAGTACATTATCAGGAATTATAGCATTCACCAAGCATCTCCTTTAGAAACTTGGATGTAAAAAAAACCCAACAGTCCCAAGCCCAAAAAAACCCCAAACATCAGCATTCAATTTCCTTAGAAAGAAACAAAAATTCATTTTATCCTATAGCAAATACCTCATGTTGGCTGTCATTCTTTACTAACAGTGGCTTTTTCCAGACATATCTCCATCATGTGTTAGCTTTATAATTCAGTTGTATAGTTTTGGCTTAGGGTTTTTGTTTGGCTTGGTTTTTTTGTTGTTGTTTTGGTTTTTTGGTTTTGTTTCTTTTTGGTTGATTGCACTCTACAAGGTCAAAATTCCTAAGGTTTCTGGTCAACAAGAAGTCCTAAGTGAACTCTGCTGCACCAGATTTGGACCAGGATGCTAAGATTTCAAGATGCACTGAACATTCTGGTTTATTTAGTTTGGCTCTTTCACTATTTGCATCTGCATTGTGTCTTGTCATGCAGCTTTATTTCTATTTAAAGCACTTAAAAATAACCCTGTTGCTTCTTCCTCACAGTGACTACCATTAAAACAGAATTATCAGTAAAGGTTTCCTCTCACATGAATTCCGTGAATGGTACTCAGTGTTACCTCTTGGTATTTATTATTCTTATCATAAAATTACTTAGAAGAGTCATCTTTGAAGAAAGAGTTGAAAGCAAAGCAGGAGATTTAAAATTTCCACCAGACAGGAGATGTCTGGAGAGTGTAAGTAGTAAACTGAAGGTCTTAAAAAAAACTGTGCATAATGAAGGGAAAATACCCTTATAGTGAAAATGGCATCCAGTATGGATACAAAGCAAATGGACCTCCACATACAGAATTATACAGGATTTATCTTAGATTATCTTGCATTAGAACAAACATTGAAAATTATGCTGATAAATTAATTCTACCACCATTTGTACTTGGAAAAAACCCTCCATTCTGTTGTCCATTTCTATTTGCTGTATGATATATTTTTAACTACACCACAATTTCTCAACTGCTCTTACATTCATCATTCATACAATGTAATACTCCTATTGGGTTGAAAAGAAGTATTTTAGTATATTTTCCCTCTCTCTAAGACTACACAGATAAAATTTTAAAGGATTCATAATTTACAACAGTAGAGAATATCTTGGAAGCCTCATGCAGGAAAGGCATCATCTTACTATGAATGACAGCATTAAACTTCACTACACAAAAGTATACAAGGTTTATACACATATTTCAAGTTGAGTGAGATTTTAACCTCATATTGACAAAAGCCACATTAAATTTCTGAGGTTTGTAGACTAATTTGCAGTGGTAAACCAGCAGTTCTGCCAAGAACAATTTCTAAATATTGTCTCTGGAATCAGTTAATTCTTTCGTGTCCTAAGCTAAGACAAAAATAGCAGTGGCAAAAAAGGTAAAGTAAATCCTACAAAAATGAATTTTTTCTTCACAGAATTTCACACTGTAACTTTCTTTTGTGCTGTAATTGTTGTCAAAACTACAGGAAAGGTGAAAATATGAAAGAAAAAAAAGAGGAGAAAATCTGATTATGTGTTTATTTACATGAATCAAAAAATCAACAGTCCTCTAGAAATAAGTGGGATTCTGTCCTCAATTTAAAACCAGATAGAGTAAAACATCAGTTTTGAATGGTCTTCAAAATGCCTTTTTTGAAAACACTTCCCCTCTTCTTGAGGGGGAACACTTCCCCTCTTCTTTTTTTGAAGAAAACTTTTCAACTGCTTCATGTTAATATTATTTTTGAGATTTCTTCTAAAGTATCTTATAACAAAGATATGCAGCATCATTTTATCTTCTCTTTACATTATCTTATCTTTACCTCTTCTAGTGCAATTAGACACTGAACTATTTTTAAGCAGTTTCACTGAAATTTTCCAGCCCATGACATTAATCACACAAATCCTGAATAAAGATCAGCTGGGGATGTCCTTTCTTTGTTGTCTTCAAAATTATGTCTCTCTTTGAAGAGAGAGAGAATTGTAAAATAAATTTGAAAGAATTGTTGTGAGCAACTTTCATTTCACCAGAAGTGTATGAGAAATTTCTTGCATTAATCACATCAAATTTCCTCGCATGCTTGAGGTACAGAAGTGTCAAATCCAAATGTCATCTCCTTCATGTCATGTCTTGCTATGACAACTCTAGATAACGCTGCTTTACAGCATCACATGCTATGAAAATTATTCAGCACTTTCAGCATGGAAATTAATGCTTTTATAAAACCATACCTTCATTTTTAAGGATCAAAACCACATATTCATTGCTATATATCAGCATTTCCTTGAAGACACTGCCAGTCCAAAATTTTAAAAATACACTTGGAACTATAAATACATATATACACATATATGCTAAGGCTATAAACACACTTGTTACTCCTTTAGAAGTGCACTATAACTATTTAACGTACTAAAATCTTAGTTTTTAAATTATAATAATTCATCAGAACCTACTGTGCTACTCTGACCTGTAAAAGGGTAAAACAACATCTGCCCAAAGAGCTTCTGATCTGGCCTTTGATATCAGTTGATTACCTCAAAGTTATACCTGTTATAAGCATGTATTTTAAATGTTTCATGCCACATGGAGAACACCTTTACTTTTACTCAGGAGTCATTTCCACTTTGAATGCATGGTCATTCATAAATGTTGGGCTACCCTCCTTTGTCTGGACAATCAGACAAAGCTGTCAAAGTTGTACAGCTACACGTGCACAGACTAGGGACACAGGCAATTCCATCAAGATGTATCCAGTTGTCTGGACTGCTAATCACCCTCAAAACTCCCACTGACATACCTGGAAGCTGATGGACCTGAGACATTCCCAGTAAGGGCTAAAAACTTGCACAGTTCTTTTCTTTATTCTCAGGCATGGCAAACAAAAACGGTGTGCATGTACAAAGTAAGAGCAAGCCATTTGAGGCAGTGATAATGACTATTTTGTTATCCTTGATGAAAAGTAAAAAAAAACCTGTCAGGTTAGTGAACCTGATCAGCTGGATTGTATCTGTGTTGGCTTCAGTGATTTTAATATAACTACACAGATTAATGTCCAGAGAGAACCCATTTCCAAAATCACAAAGTTATTAAAAACAAGATGGATGAAAAAAATTACCTTTATAACTTTCTGCTGCCAAAAGCTTATCAGTTAAAATTATATTCTGTGTGTTTCCCACCTTAAGTAGAAAGTACATTTTGGGCATAAAGAATTCAGTTCAAGGTGAGTCTCTGCTGCTTTATGTACATTGGACAGTAGCTTTTTAATTAAAGAAATCTATGTGCAGAGCAAATTGCATGAGCAAGAACATGAGATGTTAATCTAGATTTTAATGTGAAATACTACTGGCTTAAAGAAAGGCCTTTCACCTTTCCCTACAAACTTCTGCCATGGCTGTGCAAGTTATTAGGTTTGCAAGAAACTACATAACTTAAATGCAAAATAAGAAACTTCAAGATTACTCAAATAATAAACTGTTAAACAGAATTTAAAGTTTTTTTCCACTAATGTTCAAGAGATATTAATTGAACCTTCCCTTAAGTATAGAGAGAATATGCATTACTGTGAAAATGACAGTTCTAAATGTCAATTAATGTCAATATTTCATTAATTTTCAATATTTCATTACACTAACTCTGAAAAATGCTCTGTAAGCTTTCAGTTCTGCCTCAGTTTGCTTTATTTTGATAGACATGGGAGTATCTCCCTCTAGTGGTTTTCAGAACAATGTTGACCAGAACTCCCTTCAGTCACATTTTTGCTCTTAACTCAGCAGTTCTCTTGCAGACATGTCACTTGCACAGTAACTCATGACAGTCCCACACCATCAAATGCAACACAGTCTAATTGCCAAGGCTTTAGTTGTAAACCCCAGACTCTGCACTTGGTCAATATACAGGAACTTACATAGTTAATCAGAAGAAAAACCTCACTCTCTGCTGTAATCAGGCAATTAATATGTTTAGGTTACCAAAAACTAAAAAGTAAAAAAATATTATTTTACTGAATTCCTGTTTACCCAAATTGATGCACACCATCATCTTCCATCATTACCTGTTGTGTTCATTTGAATGCAGTGAAAACTCCTTACTCTTCTCAACAGCAACACTCACACACAACACTCATCCTTGTCCCACCAAAGTAAAGCTTTACTTTCACAGGTATGCTGTCTCTTCTATTTGCTTTGCATCTTTATTTGTCTCTGTCAAAAACTTTCTTCTTCTGCTCATTTTAACAAGGACGAGGGAAAAATGCTTAGAAGGGAAGGATGCAGACTCAGCTGGTACATGTGCAATCTCAAAGAGTCAACCATATAAATCCAACAGGTTCCCTTGTCTTTGTATGTCATATGGGAGAGGCCCTCGTGTTTAGTAATTGTGATTTATAAGGCTCCAGACAGGTTTTTTTCATATTTAATTTCCCTTAATATTGCAACAGTAATTTACTCCAGATTGTTGCTTTTGGGACTCGCTTCATTCTGTTTTCTTTTGTACGCTCAGTAAGTAAAAAAGCCTGCTAATTTTTTAAGCCAAGAACGAAACAAAAAATTAGAGAAAGTAACTGACCATCCACACCACATGAAAACTTGCAGAAAAATGAAGATAGGAGCGGACGTCATGGCAGAGGCACGACTCGTTGTGCATATAGGCTGATCCTATTAATAACGGGCAAAGTAGCAAGTAGAGGAAAGGAAAGAAAACACAGAAAAAAAGACATACAAGATGAGATATCATGCAGATTGCTGGCAGTTAGCAGAGTTAATGTGAAAGCATCCACCCAAGAGCAAGAGATTCACAGCAAATTTTGCAAATAAACTTAACCAAAACAATCCACTGTTACAAAACACATGACTTACACACTGATCAGCACATCAAGCTAGTGAGCAAGAGTTGTACTTTCACACACAATCATATCAGGATGGTTCAGATTATTTACAACGGCTGGATAGCTTTTGGATGGGTCTTCAACTTTATTTAATATTTGTTGGCCAGTAAGAAGACTTCCTTTTTAAAATAAAATTTGCTTACTAGAAAAATACCAATTCTCTAAACTTTCAAAATACTACAGACATCTCAGTAATTGTGCCTCATTACAAGAAAAGCAGAGAACATACTGGAACAAATTTTGGTATACAGCAGTTATAGCTAACTAAGTGTACTGGTTTGGGACAATCTTTCCACTGCAGAAATTGCATGAGGCATTAAAAAATGCATTTTAAAAATATTTATTGTATCTAATGCCAGGGACTTTCTTGTTCAGCACTTTTTGTCTTGAAATTTATTCTGAAAGCTTGAATTTAGCATAATCTCTTTTGTATCTTTTAAAGGTAACATAGAAAGAATATTAATTTAGATATGTGTAAAAAATTATAGTTACAATTTTTCTCTTTCAAAACTATTACATTCAACACAGAAGTACCAAACAGCATAGTTTTGGTGATTTTGGTAAAGCAATGCAATTTGAAACCTACTAAGAACATGACCTAAGGGCAGTACATTTTGCAGAATTATAAAAACATCCCAAAACACATATAACATTTTTAATAATTTAGCAATACTTTAAATACTATTTGGGAACATTATTATAAAAATACTACTTCTAAGCCAAGATTATCGTCTACCTGTGCCAGCCACTGAAGAACTGAATTTCACAGCACCATAAAGAGACCAACAGTTTTACACTCACTGATGATATTTTAGTGGGAATCATGTGTGAAAGTGCAACAATTATAGGAAAGGCAGATAAGAAAGCAGCTGTTAAGTTTATGTTAATTGAAATAAAGTGGCTATGGTCTAGAGTGAACAGTATGTTTAGTGAAAAAAAGGTTACCAAGGTACATTTAAACACAGTTTTCCCTGATCATCTAAAGCTGCTCTACAATTGTTTTTAAAGATAAAGTCTTACAACTTCAGTTTTACCTGCTTGGCTTCATCAAAGCAGATTTCGGGACCCTTTCTGTATCTAGGTTGTTTGACCATTTCACACGGATTTGGCCCTTCATCTGTTTCTCTGGTTAAGGAGTGTCACTGTTTTTCATGCATTGTACATGAGCAGGATCAACATTCTGTTTTTATTTTCATGGCAAGAGAGAAGATTTATGCTAATTCAGATAGTACTGAAATAAATATCAATACTTACAGTTCCTTGTTTAAATTCAAGAAAACCAACCCAACCATTTAGATAAATTAAAATAAAATACCTTTTTTTTTCACTGCTATAATCAAGAAAATAAATGTCCTGCACAATTTTTTAGAATCTTTTCAGAACCAAAAACAGAAATAAAATAAAAGTTGAGGTCTTTTAACATTTTCTGTATTGTGGTTTTTTTTTATCATTGCATAAATATTTCAGAAAATATTTCATAAAGCAATAAACTTTCAACAGTGCTGATTAGTTGTATTTATTTTACCACTGAGTTACTCTGCTGTAATGAAGATACACAGTAAAAGTAAGGAAACTTGTTTGGAAAAGTAATGTCATATACAGGTTGAACATAGCAGTGAAAGCCTATAAAAACTACTGGTTCTATTACAGGTACACTTATATTACCCCAAATATCATTGAAAACATCATGGCACTGTAGGCTTTGTAGCAAATGACAGAACTACTGAGATCCCACGAGCATTTCAGTGATGAAGGCAGACAGAGAAAATGCTGTCCATACTACCAGCAGAACAGCAGGAGAGGAAGGGGAGCAGTGACATGCTATTAATTAGCTAACTGAATATATGAGGAACTGCTTTAGCTCACATCTCTGAAATGTGTAATTGCTGCTGTTAAAGTGTTCTTCACACTGTACTTCATGTGTGCCACTGGCTAATGAGGGGCACAAGTCATTGCAGCAGACTTGAAAGGCATGGATATGGCAAACTGCAAAACAGCCTTCTGGTGAAACCTGCTTATATTACCATTCAGTATGTTAAGTTTTTTTTATTCCACTCCAGGTAGCACACATATTAAAACTATTAAAAGAATCAAACTTATTTTAGTAGCTCTAATTTACACTTGAAGCAATCCCGTAGATGCCCTGCCATGGAGTAGTACAGCAGCCTCAGTGCAAAAAGCGGAAGAGAAGGCAAGATGATGGGGAATTTATTTCTACAGATTTGCATATGCCTTCATTCAGATATTATCAGACTCATCTCCTCTTTTCTTTACTGTGGCTCAACTGAAAGGGAAGTTGAAACACAAAAATATTCTAAGAGACTGTGCATAAGCAAAGCTGTACCAGCCAAAAGGAAGCAAAATGTAATAATAATCATCTAAATAGCACCCAAAGGTCATTTTATCTGCTTGGGTGATGTTATGCTACATCTGCATTTCACTATGTACCTTACAGAAAAGAGGGAATAGCTTAGTACTGCATAGTTGAATAAAAATAAAATAGTTCCTTTAGTCAATATAAACCCACCCAGCTGTTCTGACTGCCATTTGAGGTCATTTACTGCTTTCTAGTAGTTTTGGGCTCCACAGGGAAATGCAAGTCATGTGCCCTTTCCCATCCACCATGCTTCATTTTCTACAGTCAGTGCTGTTTATAAATTCAGACAGTGGAAACAGTTAATCAAACTGTCATGGACTGAAGCCAATTAGAATATTAGGCTGTGTTTACATATTTCTGTAATGACACCTCGATGTAACTTCCTCTTCAGCCCAAGCGTAGATGGAATTCTAGTTTTATTAATGTGGCAATGAATGCATTGCTTGTGCCAAAGAAACACAGTCATCTGTACCACCATCTGCTTTTCTTTCAGGAGTGGGAGAGGCTGTCTCAACTAACTTCCTGATGTGGACAGAGGTATTACTAATTGCTTTCCCTGTTCTGTCACAGTAATCCAAATTATGGTCTGATTTACCACTTCTGGCATGCTGTCCTCAAACCTACATAGAAGAGAATGGCTGAGGTGAATTTCTTCTGACTTAGAATGTGTATGTTGGTTTTATGTATTTCCATCACCAATCACCTCCAGGTATCTACTGCAGTGAACAAGCTAAAGCAGAGAGATTGGCATGAAGGTGGTTGTAAATTAAAACAGTCTTTCACATACTTTTGACTTCAATGTTTGTGTTGCATTGAACTCTGCCTAGCATGTAATCCACCTATGTCTCCAGCCAGCTCTGAAGAAATTCTATGCTGCAGGATGAACTGTATCCTTTGATGGCTAATGCAGTTAGCACACGAAGTAAGTTCATTGTTGACATTGAGCACACACTAAAGTGCCTTCATCAACTAACCAACAGTGCAGCATATCAACTTTCTATGACCAAACAGTCCTATGCTGGCCTTTTTTTTGTTATTTCTCTAGACAGACATACCCTTGTCTTTTGGAAAGGTTGAACAAACCCAGGACACTCAGACTTTCCTTGCTTGTGCTCTCAGATGCCAATCTCCTTGGTAGCCCTTCACTGGACTTCCTCCTGTATCCCAGTGTGGTCCTGGGAAGCACACAGCACTCCAGATATGGTCTCACCAGTGCTGAAGAGTTGGCATGGATCAGTTCTCCCAGACTGCTGACTACACTCTTGCTGTCATAGCCCAGGATGTGACCAGCCCACTTTTCTGCAAGGCACAGTGCCAACTCATGGTCAACTTCTTGCCCACCATGAACCTCCAGCTCTTTTCTGAAAATCTTTCTGTAACTCTGTCCCTAGCCTGTCCAGCTGTGCAATTATTCTGTCCTGGACCCAAGACTTTGCATTTGCTTTGTTGAAACTTCATTAAGTTCCCGTCAGCCCATTTTTGTCTAAATTCTCACAAATAACAGCTTTGCTCTCTAACTCAATGACTCCTGCTTCACATGATTTGTGACATCATCCACAAATACCTGATACTTAAGTATTTCAGTGACAACCATGGTAATAACATAGATAAGTGGGTCATTTCTCCCCCAGTATATTTCAGTATCTTATAGCCAAAAATCAATCCACACTAGTAAATAACATGATTTTTAAAGGATACCCGGTTTCTCTGCTTGCATCAGTGGCTTTGGATCACAGGAACGGCACAGCAGCTGGCTGTCACTAATAATGAACACTAGATTGGTGTTTGAAATCTTCTCTGCATGATAAAGTCTGGAAAAGAAGCCAATAAAAACCTATGTTTAAATGAAGCAAGGAAAATCGTATTTGAGAAGGATGCACAGTATTGGAATAAAATAATCCAGCTTCACAGATTTAGTCTGCCTGCTACTGTTTATATTTTTCAACAGCAAACAGTAAGAAACATTTATAATAAATTTTGTAATCTTTTTGACATTTCCATCATACCCTCTTTCAACTGGACTTATTAGTGGAAAAAAATGGAAAAGAGCATAAAATAACTTTAATTGAATTAATAGCTAGCTCTGTACTGCTACCACAGTAGCTGTACTGAGAAATGACATCAGTTCAGCATCAATTAACACTGAAAAAAACCCCAACCACAAAAACAAACAAACAAAACCCCAAAACATAAACCTGTCTGTAAGAAGGGCAAGAGAGAAGCATTGGGTATGCATGTCATGTATTGGATGTGTATTTGTAGTATTTTTATGTCCATATAATTCTGCAAAAGGTCTTTAAGTTAGCAGGGTCACTTTCAGTTTATAAATAAACCCGAAGTATTCTAGCAACATGAAGGAGGAAGTACAGAAGTGGAAAAAATATCTGCATGTTTTGGCTGTCTTCACCATTCTCCAAAGCTTTCTTTCTTTCTTTCCTTGCTTAAAATATTGTCTTTTTTTTTTTTTTTGTTTGTTTGACATCTGGCTATGAATTCAAATTTCTAAGATGTTTTCAGAAGCTCAAAGTGTATGCAAAACCCCAGCAGGCTCTTGTATGAAACAGAGATCTAGGTCCCAGATGCTATATTTCTGAAGGATACAGTTTTTTCACATATTATTAAGTACCATCTTCAATAGGCCTCCTTATGATGTGTGGAGAGCAATTCTTTTATAAAAAAATAGAATACCTTCATTTCTTTATAAGACTCATGGCTCTTAAATCATGAGCACTATCAACTAGAAGATAAATTAGAAGATAAATTGCATAATTTTCTTGACCGTCAAAAATTCTGATACATAACGAGATTAGAGAAGATCATAACCCTTGGGATATTGAAGAATGCTTTTAAGTTGACATAATAAATTAAAAGAAAACAAAATGTGACAGAGATAAAAACACAATTTTCATGGAGCACAGACTATAAAACAAAAGAACTGACTAAAGCATTTCTACAATTCTTTAATGATTAAAATTAAAATTAATTCTAAACAAATAAAAATAGAATGCAATTTGTCTCCCTCTATTCCTCTCTATCTGCTTATGCAAGTTTGGTGAAATTAATCCAAAATATATTTTTTGCTTCTTATAATAGCGTCCCTACCTTTTGTAAAATAAATAGAAATCCCAAAGTTATTACTTATATTGAAGAAATTTTACCTGGAGCAGTTTATACAGTCTACAATCCCACCAAAGGATTTATCATTGTTTTCAAAGAAATACTGAGTTTGCTCAGTGATACAGCTTGTTTTAGGCAGGGCAGCACCAAAATCATCATCTTCCATATCAGCTGATAAAAAAAAATATAAACAAACAAAGAAAGAAACAAAAAACATTTTTAAGTCACAGACTTAATGAGGAGACGCAAATATGTCCCCTGATAGATTCTTACCTTCTACTTCACTCAAAATCGACTCTTTAACATTCTTTTGACTTACCTGCTTCAAGGAACCGTGGAAAAGTCAAGCTCAAAAACAGCTGCTGTAAGATAGACCTGGAAGCAGAAAGACAAAATATTTATTTTTAAAGGCTCTTTTTCTTCTTTGTATTTTAATGGTTTCTTAAAAACTACTCAAATATACATTATTTGCCAGTTATCAAAGCTGTGTTTCTTTAAACCTTCCAGTTTGACTCTGGTTTTCTCACTGGTCTTTCACACTAAACTTTTATTCTACTGTTCAGATCTGCTGTGTGCCCAAAACTCACATAATGGAAATGTTATCACACAATCCATGTCCTCCCTTTATACCTCTGTGGGAGGTGGAAGAGGCGTATTGGTGTTTCTCCACAACTTAAACCAACTGGAGCTCCTTTTTAACATGCTCAGGGCAAGTGTTCCTGAATTAGATACTTCACACTGATTAAGGTTCGTTAAATTTCTGAGATCAACACTGGAATATTATATTATAAAAACCACTACTGCAACAGTTGACTTTTAAAATAATCTCTATTCTTGTTCTTGAGGTATGGACTACATTTTCTTCCTATATGCTGCCAAAATACTTAAGCTTAAAGAGCTCCATTATTTTTTTTCTTCACTGATTATGGATTTTTTTCCAATTTTATTTACTTAAAGTAGGTACCAGCTTGCCACACTTGCAGACACTTTCTCCTCTACCAGCCTGTCAAAACAGGAACTGCAACACGTATATTCTCTGACACCCTGCTTCTCCTTAACCTTCCTAAGTTGTATTTTCCAGTTATCAAGTTTTAGGCTTGCTTCTATCCACAAATATGAGGCAATCTCATCTCATTCTGTTCTAATACTTCTTCTGCAGAGAGAAGAGACTGTACAACTTCATTCAACCTGAAAGTTTTTTTCCTAGAGTGATTCCTGTGTAAATAAAGTGAGTACTCCTTTCCCATGGAGGCATTCCCTGAAAGAGTTCTGGATTCACATCCACAACTCTGTGCTTTCAATCATTAGAGGGGCAGCACAGAGCAGTTATGGATCAGAAGAGACCTGATTCTATTCAATAGTGATGCAATTTGCTGACAGAAAATAGTAATCCTTTATAATGGCTTACCTCAGAATTTACAGGGAACTGAACAAAAAAGGCAGCCTGGGAAAACTCCTGAATCTCCTGACTTAAAGGAGCATGAAGGAGAAATGATACGTACTCTCTTAACCATATGCTGATGTATCCCATATAAATTTTAAAAATGATCACTCACACCTTCATCTCACATTTTTTTGCCTGAAACACTATAGCTTTCTTTAATAACCTGGTTTCTCTTATTTCCCTTTACTTGCTTTTGCCAGGTGCCTTACTGAATCCATTTTTTGGTCATCCCTTTTCACTTTGCTTGCTTAATGGCCTTCTCTGCCTGCTCCTGACCTAGATTCCATTAAAAACGTGGCCATAGTAAAGTACTTTAATGTTGTGCTTTCAAGTTAAACATCACACAAAATAAACCTCAGGTCTAAATTGAGACCAGACCGCTGAGCCTGATTTGAACACTGATAAATGGAAGTTTCTCTGTTTGAAAAGAACTCAAGTTTCTCTTCTGGATTATTGCCCATCTTCAATTTTGGAGGCTTGCTTTGCTGTTGTCCAAAAAACCCAAGATTATTTCTCTTCCTGTTAACTAAATGTAACCAACAATAAAAAACAACACATAGTCTTCATAGTGCTTCTGTGAGAAAAGTACTAAACAGTTTTTCAGCTGCTACATATTTTAACTTTTAGCTTTGTAAAGGAGGTAATTTATTCCAGTTTGGTAATTATTATCTGAAAAAAAAAGCATCGTGAAGCTTTAGAAAGGACTGGTCTCCATGGCTTCAATCCACACCACAGCAAAAGCACCACATCAATGTCAATTACTTATCCCAATGTAGTGCTGAAGGAAGTAGCTGATATGAGTGTCAATCAGCATGGCTCTGAAAAAGGTAAAAAAACCCCCCTGAGTACTGTGTCAGCTCTGGAGTCCTCAGCATAGAAAAACATGGGCCTGTAAGTGGGTCCAGACAAAGGCCACAAAAATGATCAGAGGAATGTAATATGTTTGCTATAAGGAAAGGCTGAGAGAGTTGGAGTTCAGTCTGAATAAAAGGAGGCTCCCAGGAGACCTTATTGTGGCCTTTCAGTACTTAAAGAGGGCTTTTAAGAAAGATGAGGACAAACTTTATAGTAGGGCCTGTTCCAATACGACAAGGGGTGATAGTTTTAAACTAAAAGAGGGAAGACACAGACTGGATACAAGGAAGATTTTTTTTTACAATGAGGATGGTGAAACACTGGCACAGGTTGCCCAGAGAGGTGGAGATGTCTCATCCCTAGGAACTTACATTCAAGGTCAGGAGGATGGGGATCTGAGCAACCCAATCTAGTTGAAGATGTGCCTGCTCATTGTATGGGAAATTGGACTGGATGACCTTTAAAGATCCCTTCCAATCCAAACGGATTGGTTTGATTAATGTGTTTTGTAAAATGATTCACTGAAAAACAAACATTGATTTTCTTAAGACTTCTTGCTAGAAAAAAGCAAAGATGATATTCTGAAATAGGGAACCAAGTGATAATAATTCAAAATGTGATGATAATATAGGCTTCACAACTGCCCATCATACTTAGACCATTAATCCAAACTCTGCTTCCTGAAGCTGACTTTGTAGTCAGAACACACAATCACAAAACCGGGCAAGAGCAGTTTTGAATTGAACTGTTGATAGAATAGTCATGTTTGGACACATAGCTAAGAATTTTCATGATGAGAAACTGCAGAAACAAAGGGTCCAGAGAACTTTTATGGAAGAAAAAATCCAAATAGTTTCAACCCACTGAATAGTTATAGTTTGGATATAGATATTTCCTACACACCCATACTCACCAGGCTGCTGCTGAAGCCCACCATCCAAGTTGCAAAATATCTGTTATCGTAGGCTGGAAAAAAAAACAAAATAAAAGAAGGCATTTTATTTTATTTGCATAAACACGTGCAGACTTTCAATGGATTGTCAGCCACTGCACATGGGACTACTGACCACATAAGCAGAACGAAGTCCAGCTCCTTGCTTTGGTTCTTCTTCGGGATCACAGACTGACTGATAGTCATAAGATTTGTTAAAGGCATACAGGGACATGTTAATCAGGTTTCGCATCAGGCCAGGATCAATTTCACCAAAAAATCTTCCAATCTGATGGGGGGCAATACAGAGAGTAAGGTAAAACATTTCCAAGTGTTTTTCTCGTAACAAGGAGTGCAGTTCTAAATTCCCCAGTTAGACAGTAACTCTTAAACACAGCACCAGTGAGACCCTGCCTGAGGAGGAGCAAGAAGAGTATGAGAAAGTGTATAATAACATATGCCTTCCTCACCATCTTAAGTCCATTGGCAGCCTACCAGCCTAATGGCAAAGCACAAAGATTGCAACTTGGTAGCTACCAAGTCTTCATCTGTAAAGAAAACTGTAATAAAGACTAGCAAACACCCTATAATTTCTGATCCAGCAATATTTTTGTGATTCAGAAATGCTATCCTTAGAGTAGGTTGAGAGTTAAATGCTTTTTTTCCTCTCTTTAAACTTCTTCCTATTAGTTTTCATGTTCTTAAAGAACATACATACCTGTTGTGTATATTCATCTCGATTGGACATCAAAAGAAATCCACCATCATCAAGGATAACACAGTCCACATGCTATTGTAAGAAAGTGAAATATGTTTTACAGGAAAGATTTGTCAATAGAACATTCTGTAAGAAACTACTGTTTTTTTCAAGACAACAGAAGTATCTTCAAATCACAAACCCATAGCCATGGGCCAATTTTAAGTTATAATAATTAGCATTATCAGTATAATAAAAGTTTGAACAGATCAAAGGCTTATTTGTGGCTTAATTTCATAAAAGTTGTTTTGCAAATTCTCATTTGCTCAATACTTTGTTAGTTCCAAGAGTGCTATATCCCTATTAAATCTGATTATAATTGGAACTCAGTTCATAATAAGGGGCTACAACTTCTCATGTGCTTTAGCCATGTTTAAAGTACTTTTCCATTTGCAGCTTTCAATGGTGAAAATCTTAAGGGCAGGCTCCCAGCTTGCTAGGCATGATTATTTTCACCCACCAAAGACTGTAGAGGCATTATTCCAAGTGTCAGGTGCAGGAATGGGAAACCCACTGATTCCATATGCTTTGCACTTTGTAAAAGATCCTTGCAGCGAGACTGGAGAGATAGCAGTGAGGTCAAATAGACAACTCCCCACAGTACCCTTTCTGCTGTAATTCCTGCATTTCATGATCTTCACATTCCTCAAATGAACTCAGAAGACCTGAGCACAGGAAAACTTTTAAGCACATGGCAGAACCTGATATGGTGACAGTCCCTGGATCTGTGGTCTCCTGAGTGCCTGCAGAACTATGGGGTCCCCTAATCCTGGATGTGCTGGGAACCAACGACTATGGAAAGGCACATTATGGACTCTATTCCTTCTAAATTCACACTTACCCTTTTCTGAGTTACTTTTTTGCTTTAGAATTTTAAAAAATATTCTTTTTTTCCTCAGGATTTGTCTCTTGTTTTGCAAATTACTCTTATATTTTTATCACATTTTTCTCCACATCATTCTCTATTGCTTTTTGAGTATATTTTTCTTTACACTTGTTCTCACAACTTCATCACCATAACGACTCCTCCTGATTTCAAGCCCTCTTCCTCCCTTCCCTCCTAACCTTCATCTTTCTCAAGACACAAACAACTAAGCCCTGTTTTCTGTAAAATTAACACTCAAATAATGATGATAAAATCTGTCTTAGATAGATCTACAAAGAATGAGTGAATTTCAATATTCTGCCAGATATTAATAAACTGAACATTTTCTTACCATGCTATTTCTTTCACAGCCGCAGATTTCACTGTTGCACTAAAAAACAGAAGTATGGTAATCTTCACAAAAATGTTACAAAATAAACTGTATTTTGCAGTTTTATTAATCATTCAAGACAAGAACAAAAGATTTGGTTTTCAATATCTGTATATAAATTTAAATTAATTTTGAGTGCGTATCATTTATCAGAAATATCCCTCTGAACAACCTGTATTCAGTAATTATCAACAGCACAATCTTGATTGCCTTTCCCAAAGACTCTGATACAACTCCATTTACAAGCATGCTCAATGTAAAGAAATAGTTTGGAGGACTTGTCAGGATGTCAGTGTTGTGAGCATAAAGTAAAACAGAAAGAACAGGAGTGTTTCTTTCCGTGTGTTTGAAGTTTGGAAGGAAAGCCTTCAAAAGTATCTTTCTTGACCATGAGAAGCTTCAAGGCATGGGAATCCTCTGTGATAAAGGAAGCCCATCAGCCCAGCTGGCTTTTATGGCTTTGATTCCTAAGACATGTTTCTCATGTTCTTGCAGCATGTGCACATAAACACACACCTGTGTGCTTGCATTATGTCCTCAGCAAAACAACTACCAGGTGATGCTGGAGTCATCAGCATTCTTTCTGAAATATTTATCTTACTTTCCATTTTTCACTTCTGTATTTTTGTCCTTAACTGTTCTGACACTGAAGCAATTCATTTGCCTCCCCATTGAACTACAGCTCCAATACCTAAACCAGCCAGACTCTCTGATTGATTACCTAAACATACAACCAACCAAGCAACACTGCCTTACCCAGCAAGAAGCTTATGTTCTGTAAGTTTTTTCATTTTGCGCCTTTTCTTCCACAATTCACTATCCATTCCATATTTTCCCTTCCATTTAACCTTTCCTCCTTCCTATTTACACCTTAGATGCCTTACACTTTACATGTATGGAATGAAATGGTTAAGCATCTATTTCATTAAGTTCTGCTAAAATGCTGTGACATTGCTTGCAATATAAATCCTTACTGTTCACTGCTTACCCATCTTGGATATTAAATAAAAGCAGATTCACCAATTATTTTGCAGATTTTATTCACTGCTACAGCATAATCTTACTACTATCTACAATATGTCATTTTTCTTTGTCTCTATCCATTTTATAATTATGAAAGCAAGACATGTACAAAATACAGCCTGTTTCAACATAGATTTATTTTGTGCATTTGGATGATTTAAATACCACAACTACTTGGCAACTGTGCATCAGTGTGACTCTGGCACAAAGAGACAGTAAACCTATTTGCATCTGAAGCTTTGAGAAACGCAAATAAAGTTCAAAAAAGACTTGGTCAATTGCTTACCAGGCTCTTGATTGTGGTTTTTGTGAAATTTTCCATCCAGCTGGTTGCGTCAAT
Organism: Rhabdornis inornatus; assembly: GCA_013397075.1. Taxonomy (NCBI): domain Eukaryota; kingdom Metazoa; phylum Chordata; class Aves; order Passeriformes; family Rhabdornithidae; genus Rhabdornis; species Rhabdornis inornatus. The sequence continues at coordinate 465,555 of VWZS01009483.1, forward strand.
TTTTATTCCAACAACTAACAAGAAATACATGAAAGTTTCTCTTAGTAAAAGGAAGGAAAAAAAAAAGGTAACTGTATCATCCTAAAAAGGGGGGGGTGGGGAACTATAATGACATCTAAATCACTGAACTGGAGAAGGATAAAATATGATTTTTGTTCAATTGTCCGATCACCAACACCATTCCTGAAACCAATAAAACCAACAAAATTAAACACTCTTACTCAAATGCAAACGATTTCCACTAGAAAAATTAAAACTGTCCCAGACAAAATAATGTTATTATAAAGTGAAGTTCCTTTGAAATCTCAATTAAATTTCCAATTCACTGTTGAGCAACAACTAAATAACTGAAGTATTTCAAGTTTCGGCACCACTCTATCTTACCTGCTGGCTTCAGAAGCTTCCCATCAACTTCTATTTCCACAGCCTTGCTTACCATAATACCTGATTCATAGCTATTGGCACCACTTTCTGACAGCATAGAAGAGAAAAAAAAAAACAAACAAAAAAAAAAGAAGTTACGGTGACATAAAAGCCTCTTCCTCTGAAACTTAAATCTATTATTATTCAAATACCAGAATGATTTTAAAAAAACCTTGTCCAAAAGCACTGACCCAGCTGTAGTACACATTTATCACCTGTGATAGCTTAGATCACTAACACTGGCATGACTAAGAAATATTTGTATTTACTTTTCTTCTTTTTATTCCCTGTTTGACTGCTTCATAAAGTTACTGTAGCCTTTTCTTCAGCAAACAGAGCCATGAATATCTGTACACATGTGAGAGCTCTTCAAAAACCAGGATCAGAGCCAAAGATTTTATCTTGATGTTGTCTGTGTATTTTTCAATGCAGGCTATACTGACACCACTCATTAATGCACAACTTTTGCTCTGACAGACTTCAAACTGTTTTCAACGCTTAGTATGAAAAGGCAAGTTAATAGTCCCTGGAGCTGTCTGAGGAGCAACAAAGGTTTCAGGGAATTTTGTTAATTACCATCTTTATATTTTACTGAGAAAAAAAATGCAATAAATAATTATGGAATAACATCAATGAAGGATCCCAAATGTTTAAGAGAGAAGTATGTTATTTGTGGTAGCATCTGCTTTTTGACAAACTTGAAAAGGTTAATGTTGCTCACATCAGTAACAAGCACTTGCTATTGTGCTTATATAGATTTTATATATCTCAGACTGACCAGTTTTGGTGAATAAGTACAATTGTAAATAGAATTCAAAAGTGAAGTTTAAACTAAGTAGTGGTGCAGTAGATAAGAGTTATGGCCTCTGGATCCTTATGCCTGGTCCCCCAAGTCAGTGCTGGGGGTGCTGAGACAGTATACAGAACTGAGCTCTATTAAAGACTTTCGGTATAGTTATTGTCTATGAGTGCAATTTTATTCCACTTTCTATTAAAATAATTCTGCCAAAGTATCTCTGTAAAACAGAGTTTCAATACACTCACCACCAGTACTCTGTATGTTTTCACTTAAGTTAATTCTGAGCACACAGGGCCACCAGAGGAGTTGACACATTATGATGACCTCGTTTAGTGCCTCCTAGCTTTTTCTTAATAATGGTATTATCACAAGATTTCTTTCCTTATGAAGTGTCATGCTTGCATCTTTTGTCAGTGACCTCATCTGGTATGAGAAACTTCCACTTATATTGGACTAGCTGTGATGACTTACTGTTGTAGTATGGAGCTGTGAAAATATAGTTGTCATTATCTAAACTCCTTTTATAGAAGCTGATTTCATAAGTTTCAGCATTTTCCAACCAATCTTCTCCTGCCCTAAATAAAAAAAAAAAATCAAAAAAGACAGTTTAGAGTCTCATTAAAATTGTACTGCAGGTTGTTTCCTTTCAATGTTTCACAGTTGGAAAAAATGTGAGATTCATTCTTATAGGCCTCGGGCTCTGTCAGTTTTCACTGGTTAAAAGACAGGTGTAATCATTAGAAAAAACCCTAAACAAACAAACTTAGGGGGAAAAAGAATTAGTATTCTTGGAAAACCTCTAGTTTAGTCTCATCATTTTTAGATTTGTTGTGACAAATACAACTGCAGCACTACTGACAACAAAATCTAAATGAACCTTTACAACCCATGCTATGCCTTGAGCTTAATCCTAAAAGATTTAATATCATTAATAATCCCAAAATAGGAAAGAAACTCACTTGGGGAGTAAAATTCATTACCATTTTCACATTTTGGGGAAACACTGAATAACCTAAGAAAATAGATAAATTTGCCATTTACCAGTAGATCTGTACTGGTGCCCTCACTATTCCCAGTCACTCGTGGGGGTGTGTCTAGTTTATTGTATGTCCAATTTCACATTCCCTTTTTGTCCTCTGATAATGATACATTTTTCTCTCTTGAAGACCCTGGACCTTTAGGTCTGATCTTAGTCTAAAAAAACAAAATCACCCACTACTTTCTTGTATTTGCAGTCTGCCAAACAACTGAGTGCTTTGGAATAATTAGCAATTAGCATGGCCCCATTGCTACTACAAAGGCATTGCTTTTACTGCTACTCTGCACTGATTAGAAACTTGCATTACAAAGCTCTGTCATGAAAATAATGTGACAGATTAGTTTCAAGCATAGGCACAGGTAAAATTGAAGAAAAACAAGACATTCCATTCATTTCACAGCTATCAGTACAGATTAGACCCTAAGAGGCTGTAGTTTTTCATTAAATAAAGCCACTCTTTAACAGTCTACCCTTCCAGGCTTCCAAATTATCATATTATACTATTTTGTAATAATTCTTACCTTTTGGGGAAAACTCTAGTAACTCCACCATCTGTAACAACAAATTGCGCAACAACTCCATTGCTGTAAATAAAAATAAGATTTAAAATGGAAACTGACTGAAATTCTCACAAATTCCCATGTCATGGGTTTCCATTAAAGTGCATAACTGTGAATAAATACCTATTCTCTGTAACATTAACTGCATATCTCTATATGCACACGTGTAAGATTTTGTTTTCAAACTCTGAAATGCATAGAAAAATAACAATCAATAAAAAGAATACTTACAGAGACAGTTTACTCCAATAATTTTGGGCAAGATCATTTGTAAATCCTGCATCCAGCAAAACTCTAATGACCATATCAGTATTACCTATCAAAACAGTTAAAATGTAAGTCATCTGAAACCATATGAGATGGAATTTCAATAAAAGCCTAAAATGAAATTCTGAGTTGTCAAGATGCTCCGGCAACAAAGATTGTGGCTGTTAATATTAGAAATTCTGACGAACTCCAAATTATGTCAGGTAATTAGAGTTAAATAGATGCTCTCACACTGTTGAGTTCACCTAAACATTTTCTTTGTATCTTAAAACCCTCTCTTTGTGTCACAGGAATAAGGAAGGTGATAAGTGTATAGGCCCCAGCTTTGCAAAGCCCCTAAGACTGCATTTTAACCTATTTTTAAAGCATGTGGTCATTAAAACACTTTTTATCTCAGTTGATGCAAGGAAACAACAAATCCTAATGAAATTCAACTACATTATAAATATATTTAGATCTATTAAGTCACAGGCTCTAAATAAAACACATTTGTCATCTGAAAATGGATACAGGGAAATAAACTAATTTTAAATCAGTACCTTATACAGAGATTCCATGCTTAAATTTCTTTGAAAAGATGGTTTGAAGTCAGTGCTTCTCAACCATCTTTTTCAACAGCACTTCAGCAGTTACTGAAGATTACTTCAGGGTGGTGATTTTATGTAATTCCTTTTGAAAAGCATTTTTAGCTGACATAACTTCTACAGCCAAACTCAGTCCTTTTGTTAACATTGTTTACTTATTAAGGAGACTATTCTTAAAGTAACTTAATTATTAGCAAATAAATGAAAAAAAAAATTGCTGCATATTCCAAACAGAAATACAGCAATAAGTAGATAACATGTTGGAATACTTACTAAGCACTACTGTATGCTACAACATCACTAAATGTGCCATCAATATTTGCTTATAGAGAACATTACATGACAATTTTCATTTTTTATTAAATTATTATTAATTCCTTTAATCACTGGAGGTGAATGTTTTCATTTCCAAGACAGAGTCAAGGTATTCAAGAAGAATTTCAGTCAGTCAGCAACGTGTAAATGAATAAGATCATTCCATTAAAAAAACACCAAACACCCATACAGACACACAAACATATCTTTTTGTGAAAAGATATTGTATCTAAGTGGACATTCCTTCAACTACATCCTAGCAGAGATATTCTTTCTGAATTGATCAGTTGTCCCTGACAGCAACATATCAAAAAGACTTGAGAAAAGCAAGACAAAAAAAGAGGTTATTCCAAGTATTTGTAAATTATTAATAATGATAAACAGATGTGTATGAACCAAACCAAATCCAAACACTGATTTTTTTCTTGAGAACAAGGCTTTACACCTTACTGATGGTAATAAGTCTTCATTTATTCTAAACAGAGGCTAAGGCCCAATCTCAAAATATGAATTAATCCCTTCCCAAAGCCCTGTGCTCACCAGTGCAGCAGTTACATGTGTGGTCTTAAGCTATTCAAGACCAAGTGAGATCTCTTTAAGCAATTTGTGAACCAGCAAAATAACTTCCTTATCTTTTATGCTGATTATTGGTTATTTTGGTCTTGAACTTCTTTTCTTTACTTATTTTGGAATAAAATGACAAGAAAGCAGGTTGAAGATTTCATTACAAGATTTGGAGTCTGTTTCAGACTTAGTTTGGCTGCTACACCCAAGTGAGAAAATATAAACTCAAAAATATTTAGAGTGTATTAAAATGAACCAGTAGTTATTTGATGCTTGAACAAAATGCTGAGTGGAATAATGGAAAGCACGGGATGCATAATGCCTTACAAACTTTCTTAAATAAAGACAGAAACTTGAAAACTAATTTTACACTCTCTACCTTGTATAGAAAATCCCAACATAGATACATTTCAACAGACAAAAAAAACCAAAAAAACCAACCAAACAAAAAAACACAAAAAACCCCAAACAAAACAAAACAAAACAAAACAAAACAAAGCAAAACAAAACAAACAAAAAAACCCCAAACAAACAAAAAAACCCCACAAAATTTGAGCATGAACTCTCATCCATGAGAAGGTGTTTTCCTAAGGAAAAATTTCAGTGAGGTAGAAGTGTACTTACATGATGAACTGATTGGAGTATTTCTGTCAATAAATTCATTGAAATTTAATAGAAATTCAGTGTTGTTTTCTGATTTTTTTACATCGCTACAGTATTCTCTGAAAAACAACAAAACATCAGTTTTCTAATATTTTTTTTCTTGTGGTACTAAAGCAGACAATTTAGAATTCCAAGCAGGATTGTACAACTGCTATGAAGTAGCTGGTACTACCGTGTCAATTGGCTGCCATGATCAGTATTTAATGATTACCATATCAATTATTTCTGACATCTACAGGAAATAAGGTGGTCAAACTCCTGCCTAAGCATTTGTTAAGATTTGGATTATTTGGATTGTAAGAAAACTGCATGCATGAAATAGGGCATAGATTCCCAGGGAAAAAAAAAACCAACATGGAGTAGTGTAAGACATAGGAGATCATAGTCTGTACACTAAGAGTATGCCCAATGAATTTAAATTGCTCCTGGGTTAAAGTGTAAAAGTACCTGGACTGCTGTGAAACATAACCACCACATGCTCAACTAAGGCCAGATTTATAGGCTAAGGTCCTATCCCCTGAGAAGTTTTAAATGCAATTTTATTAGGGTACAAATGACATGAACATATAAACACTCTTTGTTTTGATATATGCAAAACAGATAAACAGTAAACTCCTGTCCCTTATATAATTCAATGAAGCAATATATCATTGGGCAATTCACTGAATGTAAACAAGCAAAATAAAAGTCACTGGGCATTTTGGAGGCAAATATTATATGATGAGTGGCATTAAACTACTTTAATTAAAATATAAAGAGAATTCAGCAGGGAAGCAGGAGGACCTTTAAATTTTAGGAAGTTTTTATCATACTAGGCTTCCCTTGCAAACATAATTTTAAAAGGGAAAAAAGAACTGCAGAATTTCTCATTAAAAAAATCTCAGGGAACCGATGAAATTAATAAATTTTCAATAATTTTTAGGTTCAATTAATTGAAAATTAACTAATAATTAAGTAATAGAGAGCTTTGAAATCCTTTGTATTGAAGTTGGGAAACATGTTGTGGTAAGTATTACGAAACCTTTCTTAAAATAGTTGTAAAATCTTAGAAGTCAGAACCACAAGAAATGCCCAGATGTGAATAAGTTTTCCATTAAAATATCAGTATCAGTTTTTACAGCTCTCTGACGAATATGAGCAGAAATCAGAACCTGAAGATGCTATTTACATTCCAGCATGAAAAACGATTGATAATTTTTTACCAAATTAAGCTTTATTGGTAAAATCTGTATTTTCCGTGTGCCAATAATCAGATCAGATACTTAAATAACACATTACTGGGAAATCAACCAACCTTGGTGCTAAAAACGTATAGCCAACTTCATCAAAACGATCAAGCTTCAGTGACTCTGAAACTAAAAAGATGGAGAGAAAACACCAAATAAGTAAATTGGAATTTTTACCATCATTCCTCTTCTCAAACTATTTGGCTAACTTTTGCATGCATCCATGAATTTAGAAAGAAATGTTTGAGACACTTTCCCCCTAAGGAATTCTATGCGTCTCAATATTTTGCAACATATGATGAAACTACTTGATTATTATATGCAACATACAACTGGCAACAGTAAGATAATATCTAACACTTTATTTAAGGAAGACATTTAATTAGCAGAGCAACATGAGAACAAATGGGATTTTCACTAGAAGTAAACTGTGATACAAATAAATATGTGTGATGCTGAGTTGTTAGAACATTTAGAAAAATATTCCTAATACTTTCTGCAATAAAGTTTAAAAAACTCAGTCGTGGTAGCATCACTGTAAATCTGACTGAAAAAAAAAAAATTGTTTTAATAGCTGGTATCACTGAACACAGATAGGACCAGACAAAGAAGGATTAGAGATTAACAACATATTTAAATGTGCATGAAGAAAATAAAATACTTCACTTTTGTTTTTCCCTTTCTATTGCTATGGTACCCAATGACAATGAAGAAAATCCTGAGATGAGGAATACAGAGGAGAATATCCAGTAGGAATAGAAATGTAAGTGAAAAATATCAACTGCAGTAAACAGAAGGAAATTGAGCAACAAGAATATACTTGCCCTCTTTGGATGTCACTATCCATCAGAAAGAGAAAGCAGGGAAACAGAAAAAAACAGGGTAAAGCACAAGGGGTCACAAACCAATATTTTATTCAAACAGCCCCTTGAATAAAAATATTGTACATAGATTCAAAGGTTCAATTTACATACAGCTGTAGTCTGGAAAAAAAAAGACAAACATCTCTGAAGACTGAAGAATAGGTTCTTGTCAGTTATTTCTCAGTACCTTCTATACACTGTGACTATTTCAAGGGTCTGTTTTGCAGGTTTAATTGATATAAGTGCATGTAAGAGAATCATAGTCTCTGCTTAAAAAATTAATTTTAATGTACTCGGTATTGGAAAAACTTACAAAATAAATCACTGATTATTAAAAGTTGGTATATTCTTCTTCATAAGCGGGATCAATGGCAGAGGACAGTGATGTAGTGCTAGCCAAATTTTCTCTAAACTTAGAGCATCTATGCCTCTCTGAGGTTTCTTCTGTTTTTTGAACTTTCTATTTAACTGCATACTTGTTCGAAATTTATCATAACCCCTGATTAAAGTTAAAAGGCTGTGATTTGATCTATTTTGTGTACTACCTAAACTACAGTTAAGATACACCTAATAAACAAAATCCTTTGAATACTGACAAGTATAATTTCCAACTATCACTTCAGAATCTATAAATGGTTTGAAATCAGTCTAATCTAAAAATATAATGCAAACATCCACTAAAACTATTTGTAAAATGCAAAATAAACACCTAACTGCAACCCAAACCAAACACGGCTTTCACATTGCTCTAAAATAAAACAAGTTTTATTTACTCTTATGTCACTATATTTTGCTAACAGAATGAAAAAAATAGTATCCAGACCCTTAAAATGACAGCAATAGAGGATACACAAAGCAATGATTCTATAGGCACAGAGCAAGGGGTAGGGATTGTCAGTGGAACTGACAGGTTCTGAACATATTCTATTTTTATAGAATATTTCTTGCACCTCAGGTATTACAACGGGTTAGAATCATTGCTGAAGATTTTGGGTACATCATGATAACATCAGTGAATTTCAAAAATTTACGAATTTCAAACATTGCTTTTTAAGTGAGACTTGGCAATACCAGACAAAACCAGGGAATCTTTACAGTACTTACATGTGGCTTGAGTTATTGGTTCATCTATTCTGGCTTTAATATAATAAAAGCTGTATGATGGTAACACCAGTGCCAAACTGCAACAGAAATGAGATGAGCAAAGCAATTATGTTATTTGCAGCAGTTTTCCAGTTTCAGCTTCTCTGTATTTTGAAAGTAATTAACAATTTTGGGATTTGGATTGTCACAAGATGAGGCAGGCACACAGTGATATACCAGCCTCACACACAGTAACAGACAAAAGTACGTTTATGTCAATCCTGAGGGTTCCTGTATTTATTTCAATTCTAATTTACACTTTTAAACACAAATGCACTTTTTAGCAGATGAGCAAGGAATTTCCGAATAATTGCAAATAAAAAATTACATTATTTTTGTATCTTCCTCTGACATATTTAACATCCCAATATAACATGTCATGGTGATCACTGACTGCAAAAATATCACTTAGTAGTGTGATGATTTGCACACATCATATAACAAGAGACTCTCACTAATAAAACAATGATCAATATTCTCCAGGAAATGCATCTGGCAATACTTGCAATTCACATTACCTTCAAGATCCAAAAAATATTTTATTTAATCATGCAGTCACCACTAACAACTATTGAACATAATTGTGCAATAATATTTTAAGATTTGCAGAGCATTTGCAATGTTTTCTTTTATATTATACTTATTTTTGTTCAATATATGTAGGAATTCTTTTTGCAGCTAAATTCTACACATACATAGAAGGGTTCAGTTCTAAAAATGTATGTAAAGGACAGGAGGTGTGAGTAATCATTAAACAGGTATCATCAAATTCCAAGCATCCCTAATTTTTACACTTGGATTTCATCCATGCAGAACTGCAACAGTTCCTAATGAAGAGCTGCAGAAATTAACATTAAAAATGTTGTACAGTTGAGCCATAAATGAGCTGACCTTTAATGACACATTTGCAATTTACACAGAATATGAGCGAGATTGCAGAATATTTAGTGATAGCCTTCCACCAATTCTCCTCTAGGGAAATCAGTGGCAGTTTACCTGTCATTAACAGTTACTGCTAGCAGAAATTGCTAATTAAAATCTATAATTTTATGTTTAATAGGTTTTATGCAAGGGTACTCTGAGGATTTATTGCTATATCTCATGCCAGGAAGCTCAGGCAGACTTAAGAAGTTGTGTAAATCAAATGTATTTCTCTAGTGATTGCTAGATGGCAGTCTGATAAAAACTTCCTTTTCTTACTGAATATAAAGATAGAGGCAGTTCAACAGAAAAATGGGATAGTGAATAGAAGATCCTAGGTTTATGTTCCATTGTTAAAACTGATTTGTTTGGTTTTACACTCAAATTAATATTTGCATTCTCAGTGACTGTACACCTGTGCAGAAGACAGAAACTGGGATCCAACTTGGCTGAGGACTACTGTAATTCACCATAACAGAAATAGCATTTTGGTCAAAATTTGACTCAATATTTATACCATGTAGTTTTGAACTAGAGTAGTTTAACTTACCTGAGACTTGGAAAACCTTTACTTGTTTTGGGTAATGTTAAGGAATGTTACAATGCTGTGTGCTTAAATGAATTTGAAATAATAGACACACCAGTGTTGCCTTAGCTAGTATAGAAAGTGTAATGCTAAAAATATTAACCAAAGTTAACCAAAAAGACACTTAAATAAACAAAGGAAGTCAGTGAACAGAAATGAGTTACCTGTAGTCAGTGCCATTCACAGCAGTCCATGTATATGTTCTGTTTCCTTTATCAATATACCTCTACAAAGAGATATTGATGAAAAATTAAATTATTAAGCTAGGGAGTTTCAACAATTGTGACCTTTCTTTGAGAAATACTGTGTAAAATCAAGTACAAATTTCTACTTACTATTTTGCTAAAATAATGGGTTGAGCTGCCACTCCTTTCCTTTACTATTTTACAAACTTATATTTTACAGAAGAATCAACTATATCATTTTTATTGAAAATTAGCAAAATTTAAATTTAAATAAAATCAGAAAAACCTGACCTATAATTTTCACATTAGCCAGACCTATGCAAACCTTAATTTATGTGATTTAAATTTGATAAAAAATGCTTTCTCTTTTATGGATCATTTTGCAGTTAAACTACAAAAAGACAAAAAAAACCCCTTCAGCCACAAAAAGACTTCGTAGGTAAGTCTTTAAAAACAAAAATACCCTGAACCTGTCCTTTCAGGTCACAGCACCACTGGCTTAATGCATTTAAATTTGAAGCATAACTACAGGCAGAGTCTGGTAATTCTGATTGTATAAACACCCCCTGCTAAACTTAACATGTGTTTTTAATCTCATTAAGAAGGTTTTGAATTTTGGGAAAAAATTAATATTGAAATAAATGTTTCTTTTTAAATAACTTAATACGTTAGGATAATCTTTACCATTTGTTTTCTCATGGTATGAAAAATAGTGTGATAGGCACAGTCCCACAGTTCCCCACAGATTTAATCATGAACACACCTGGCTGACATAGTTTTACTCAGTTTTCCACTTTGAAAACTATAGGATTATGCCAGCTGCAACATATTATTACTTTACAATCAAATTTTTATAAGCATGCCAGCAATGAAGACTGTACATCTGTTTCACTGCAACATCACAAACATTGGTGAAAGATACCACAGGTACATCTCCAGGTTCTTTCTTTCCCTATGGTAAAAGGATAGTGGGAAAATGACTATGGCTGTGGAAAAGAGATGATCGTTATGACATTAATAAATTGAAACCTTCTCATTACCTGGCTGCTGCTTTTCAGTCCAGCATGACAGTATAAATAATAGTCATTTTTGAAAGAAAATCAAAAAAGATAAAATAAAAGCAGAAAGAAGATGCCCGTAACAGTGTCTAGTACCCTGACATATTTTATATTTAAGGTAAAAAGACGGTTGAAGAGATTCCTATCGAAGCCTATTTATACTTAATGTGTACTTCAGACCAAAATTAGCCACTTGAACCTAGTGCTGGCAGTCCCTCCAAACCAGGCACAGTGTTATGGGGCACACATGTACCTCCACAAGAGAAAAACAGTGCCCAAGGTGGGAGGGGAGGGAAGAGAACTGGGCTGTAATTAAATCCTGTTGCCACCAGCATTGTCAGAGAGCTTGGAAGCAAACTGGCTGAAAGTTCCCTTCAAAGATAAGCCAGCAGGTAACACATCCTCACACCTCAAATCCCATTCACCTCTGCCATTCACCCCTGGGCGGGCTGAGCCCATCTCATCCCCAGCTGATCACTGCCAGACAACTCACACATGTTACTGCAGCATTTGTGACCCTCCAGTTTTCACTGCTGCCCACCCCGGCTGCCAAATGTGGCAATGCTTTTGTTCCTATGGCATCTTCTCTGTTACTTGGAAAGCCCCTGAGGCCTCGGGAGACTCCAGTGCACCCCACCCACATTTGCTACAAGTCCAGTCTCTATGCTGTAGTATGAAGTCATCTCCCAAGACACTGCTGGGGCCAGCTGCTACACAAAAGGAAAGCGATGCAAACTTAAACCAAAAAGCAAAACAAAAAGAACATAAATTTTAAGCCCAAAGACTGCAACTGTCAGTTCAGAGCAACCGACCACATCAGCCCTTTTCATAAGAAAATATATGAAGCTATCAAGTGGTAAGTGATGCATGGCTCATGCGTGGCCCGTGGTTTAAAGCAGCTTTTTTCTGGTTCTAGCAGCCTGGAGCTGGGAGGGTGCAATGGCTAGGAGCAGTCATCATAGCCAGCCAGCTCTGGCTGCTCCTTTCTTCTCTCAGAGAGGTCTGGGTAGAGGAAGAAATCTCGGGCCATGGTGCAAGGGAAGGTGAGGATAATTAATTTCATTGGCATTGAAACATCTGGGATCAAAGGCTTGGGATATTTTATTCTAACACAGACTGTGGTCTGGGCCATGTGTAACTGGCACGTTCTCATGCACTCAGGGATGTTACATTCTCCCTCGTGCCCAGATACTGTAACTGACCAGCATTCGCAATTCTTGCCTCCCTCTTTCTTTGGACTAAGAATGCAGGGCTAACTCTTTCAGGTCTTTTGTAGCACAGAGCCTGAGAAATGTAAAAACAGCCTGAAACTTTTTCAACGTTTGCCATTAATGCAATTTCTTGTACAACCCTAATTGTGTTATTGTATTTTTGTAACCTTCTAACCCTCCCTCTTCTGACCACGTACACAGAGCCTTTTCCCCCACAGACCTGCAAAGGCTCCACTTAAACAAAACAACATAAATCTGAAAATGTCCCAGCATGGAATCTTGTCCTTCAGGAGCAGTTTATCCTCAACTCAGACGCCAGCAGGATTTTGGACTCTCTGACAGTGGGTCAGGAATGACCCAGTTTCCCTGAAGTGAACAGACCTGTGGCATCCTAAACAACATCACCTCCAAACACAGGGGAGGGGCAGAAGTGGCATCCACTGCCTTAGCCTCTCTGCCCCAGAAAACACCTATTCATGCACCATTCTCCAACAGTGGAACCATTGTGGAACCATTCAGGAGAAACTACTTTTTTTTTTTTTTCCCCCCACAGCAGGATTTACCCAGAGATTGTAAAGCAGTATTGTGAAGCTTGGTTTTAGCATTTTACTGTGAGAAAGCATGAAACAGTAAAGGAGGCAAGGGCACTGCTGATACGGGTCTCTAGAAAAAAAAAGGAAGAGGGAAAAGCCAGTATGAATTAACTGCAAGCAATTCTTGTAAGTATAGTACAGTGAGCTTATATATTATCTGTTGTGCAGTGTCTGCTAAGTCAAATTAGGTATCTTCAAACTGACTTATGTTCAGAGCAAAAATGTTTCAAAAAGTTGTTGCAGAACAGTAACTGTGGGGCATGCTCTGGCCAGAACTGTTCCTTCAGCACACCAGGCACGATTTCTTCTCACTGAGGTCCTCAAGAAGTAGAGCACTCATGTAATGACCCATATCAAATTTGAGTGTTTCCTATTGCTAGGAAACATGTCTGCTTATTAGAAAAAACAGTAGCAATGTTTATCAGGAATAAGTATTTTTGGACAAGAAAATAAAGAACTCAACAAGCTGTTCAGAAAGTACATAATATAACTGTAAGATGAATTTGCTTATTCCAAAGAGTCTTCATTTATGGCACAAAAATATTACTTTATTATTTTTTCTCACAACTTTCTTCCCATTCAACCACAATATAAACTACCAAACCCATCCTCACAATCTCCGCAAGCAAATTGAGCACTTTGTTTTGGAATTCATGCACAGAAGTAGGCTGGGTCCATTTCCTGTTGAAGAGTGTAAGACCTCATCAACAACTGCCTGATTAATGATGCACCAAAGAAACCAAGAAACAAAACAATTTTTTTTTCCTAAGTACATAATTTTTTTTTTTTTTTTTTACTATAAGCCAGTAAAACTAGCAAATCTAGAGGGAAAGACTGGTACAAATTGTCATTACAAAATGAACATACCAGCATTTCACCAATTCACATTGATTTTCTGGTTTGGTATATTCCTGTAAATGTAACTCTTCGGGTTCCTATCTTACCTCATCTTGGGACTTGACCAGTGTTTCAAATGTTTTTTCTCCACTTTCTCCGTCTATCATTTTTTTCCGAATCTATTGGCAAGGAAAAAAAGGAAAAGGTGAAATAAAAAAATAAAAAGAAAAAATGTAGGTGTTGCAAGTAACATGAATAATCATTCAAGTGATCAAAACATTTATTAAAAACACAGAGAATGCTAATGCAAATGGAAGTCAAAACTCCTAAAAAAAAGTTTTGTTTACAATTTTCAGGTTTTTCCAATTAGAAGATGTTTTATCCAAATATAAACTGAATCAGTAGAGTTATGAAGCAAAAAATTCTGCTATACTTTGCATTGCAAAACCATGCCATAAATATCCTTGATGCTGGGCACTGACAGAGAGAGAGTGAATTCTGTGTGCCTGAAAAGGAGTTTTGTCTAGCATTTCTTGTGCACTGATTCACAGGAATACTTTTGTACCAGTTTGAGAGTAACTCCCCTCCGAAGCAGCCACTTCAAAGAAACTTAAGGAAGAATTAAACAGATACCAAGACAGGCTGATTATTGCCATTATAAAAGAACAATTTCATTGAAAAAATATGTTAAAAATGTAAAATGTTTAAAAGCCTTTCATTTGATTTCAGAAAACTAACTAATTACTTTAAAAAGTTATCATTTCTGAATATATTACAGAATCAGTAATATACTGAGAAATATACAGAGGAATTAATGTGTTGATTACACTTTGCTTCTCAGTTCACTTTCTCGCCACAGGAACAATCTTGCATTAATAAGACAGGGAAATACTTTTAAAATATTTCAGGTAATATTTTAATATTCTATTAAGAAGTGTTCTGTTTTGAAAAAAATTCTGGATTGCTTCCCAGGAATTGCTACTTCATGAAGAAGAATTTAAGTAGCATTCTGTGTGTTTTTCAAAACGAGAAGAATATAATGCATTGCCCTTGCCTAAATATAGTGCTGGGATTTAATGTGCCAAATATAAATAAAGAAATATAAATAAATAAATATAAAGTAATCATATTTACAAATTTAAAATTCAGCTTATATTGAAATAGATTCCCATTCAAAATCTAGAACATTTATTGCTTTACAGTTATATGGTGAAATATTAGCAGTAACATGCACTATGAAACCAGGTAATCTCACCTCAACTTTAATATCATTTTCCAATTCAGCATCTAGAAAATCCAGTGTAACAGGTTCCTGGGATTTAGGATTCTGAAGCAGAAGATATTAAGTGATCAAGTAATAAGGACAAAGTACTGTAATATTACAAACCACTCTAATCCCTTCATTTCAAATTAGCCTACTTTACTGGGTTTGCTTACCCATCTACTTTAATCTCTTGTAGCATTACTAGTGGCCCTTTCTCATTTATTTTATTTTGTTGGATAGAGAGGTTAATTGGGTAAGTGACAATCAAATTAATACTAATTGCCAGTGTCTGTCCACAGCCTGTCATGTATGGGGCTCATGCTGAGGTGCTACTTCCTATTCTCCTGGTATGTCACAGTGGTTTGGGAAGAATGAGAGTAAGCAGAGGAAATGAATCTTTCACTTGATGTCCTGTCTCCATGCCTGCCCATGGGAATTTGGGAGGGTTTTCTCCACTCAACCAGTAAGCTGGGCAACTGTACTCTTTGCAATTTTACCAAGAGCAGACAGCAGATTTGCTGACATGAGGTGGGAATAGACTACAGTTCATAATTCAAAAAGGCAGCAATTACAGAAAATTATTTGGGGTTTATAAAAAATAAACCCCACTTTTATTGTCAGCATTACAGGACTTCCCTGAATACCCTGGAGTTTCAAAAGCATTTCTCTTGACATCAGTACTTATATCTCAGTTTAGAAGAGGGAAACCTGTAGCACAGAAATACTGAAACCCAAGCTTCCCAAGGAACCTAAGGAACATTGATGAGTCAAAACTCGACTATGGAGCACAGAGAACTTTGGTGACCTACATCTGTAGTAACCCTGGCCCCACAGGAGTGCTGAAGTCCACTGTAGCTCTGCTGAACTGGATCAGACCACCCTCCAGCCTCTGCTCCTTTCTCAGCTGCAGTCTGCATTTACTTGGTCAGAGCTGTCTTCCATATCAGTTGTTGGGAATCCAACTTTTTTTCTGGTAATTTTGCCTAAGCCCCATTGACTTTATATTGTGTGTGGTATAAAAATCATCCATCCTCATCACCCGGTAGTTATTTAATGCATCCTCTAAAAGCGAGTGCATTTCTTTAGAAGAAGGAGTATGGGGATGTATTACTTAATCATTTAAATCTGACAGTCCAGAGTAGAAAATGAAAAAATAAATAAATTAAGGGATTTCAGCAACTCTCCTATACTACCATACACAGAGTAGACTAAAGTCCCTTGCTTCAAAATTACGATTACATTCCTCCTATCCTAGCATTCTCTGGCAAAGTTACATGACACATGCACATGTGACTGTTCTATCAAGGAATGCAAGCATATTTCATCACAATCCATGTATGTACTGGAAGAAATATCCTGAACAAATGGCAAAAGATGCCTTCATATAGCAGTCTGGAGTACTAAGAGCTTAACAGTAGCCTCTACCTTCAAGATTGTAATATAGAATAGTTCCAGATGACAAAAGATTATTTATTCCTTTTCTTGACGATAAAATGTACATGTCTCTGGCTATATGGAATCATTCTCGTTCTTAACAAGACTAACTGTCTGCTGAGAGAAAAACCAATAAATTTATTCTCGGGAAGAGAAAATGTACTGAAAAGGTTGCAAACAAAGATTCTGGGTATTTCTTTAAAATATTTACTGAAAACTTCAATAAAATTTTTGCATTTCTGTTCATATATGATAGATAAAACTAGCAACTTTAATATTATGGCATTAATGTATGCTCTCTACTAATTCAAAATTATTCAATTACTGCTGTGCAGTTGCTTTTCCCTCCCAACAAATCCACACTCTCAAAATAAATAACAAAAGGCTAAAATGTAAAAATAAATAAAAATTTACATATCTTACATGCAATGGATAATGAATAGCATGGTCAAACCCAAACAGCATGCATGAAGGCAGAGGAGGCATTTATGAAGTTCACATTCCATTCCAACACACAAAGGAACAGAGAAGAAAACAAATGGTAAAAAAAACCACCATCACATTAAATCAAAGTCAATATTTATTTCAAATGATAACCTGGGCTAGTCATAGTCAAGGAGTCCCAAAGACAAAATAGCAAACCGAGTCTGTAAAAATTCAAGTATGCCGTAGCTGTTTGTTCTTCTTTTTAAGACTTATGTTATATCACTTCACATTTCTTATATGACACTTATTAATCACTTTTGATAGGAAAAAAGCTAACCATCTATAAGTACATTCTGAGATGTGCCTGAGGCACAAAGACAACCACTAAAAATTTGAACAGAAAATTCCTACACTGGTATTTAAAAGGAAGACTATTTCCCCCTTATGTCTCTTTCCCCCAAGAATGTGTTAACCAGTATTTGGGCTCCACAATTTCTATTTCCAAGGTTGTCATTTAGTGGGGTTTATTCCAAGCCACGAAGAAACAAACTTGTATTTCAGTTTGCTCTTCTCTTTATCCTGTCATGTTTGTAACATGACTGGAGTAAGCACACCACCACCACATTCACCAGAACAACTTAACAAAACGGAACAGAAGTAAATCACTAGCAATGAAGCATGCAAACAAAAGGATTGCAATCCATTTTCAGCAGGACAAATAAAGGCAAGGATCTATAATTTCAATGACAACTCATGAAGGAAACAAAGAAAGAAAGAACTGGTGCAGCAACATAAAAAAAAGTTAAATGCTTTTGTCATGTGTTTTGGGAGGTCAGTATTCTCACAGATTCTACGAATGACCTTCTTTGCTGTGTTGCAGGAGCCTAGTTCCTACTCAAACCTGCAGTACTAATGAGGACAAAGACTATTAGGCTTTTAAAAGAAGTGATGGTAAGAAGTCAGCAAAATCCTGGGCCACAGAGGTAATCTCTGGAGCCTCTGGAGTTGTTGGGAGCCCAGAGCTTGTCCAGTGCTGCACCTCTCTGGGCAGCAAGCACTGCCAGGCAAACCCAGCAGCAGCCAGACCACAGCATGGCAAGCTGAGGAGCCAGGTGTGCTAAGAATACTGAGATTTTTTACGATTCAGTGCTGCTTTCTGCAGTACACAAACAAAAAACCCAGCCCCGAGGTGGCCTTCTACACGTGTTATAAACACAGCCACCTGACACTTAGTGAAATCACTGACTTGGATCAGGATTTTCCATCACGTTTTACTGGTGTTGCTATGCAGGCCACAAGTTTTGCATTATAGATTCCCACATGTGTAAGAAATCAAACTTGATATACTGTGTTTAAGTTTACTATTTTTCTAGTTACACTGTTAATCTATTCCTTTAATGATTTTAAGTTTTCATTAAGTGTTTTCCGCTCAGGAATTGCATTACATAAACATGACTAGTTACCCTGTTCAGGCCAGCACAAGTAGTCTCTTTTTATTTCCAGTCTTCAAATAATTTCAACATCTCAAGAATTTTTACAGCACAACTCTAATTAGCACCTATTAGTAAAGCGCCATAATTTAATGGAATGCCCTTCACTACAGCCAATAGAATGTTTTCTATTATTTAAACAGGAAAGGATGCAAGCTTCATGCTTTGAAAGCTGTTTGTCACAATTAACAGTTCTCTAGTAAGATTTTTCCTAGTAAGCAGGGCAGAAGCTTTCTAATTATATTTCCAGGTCTATGCATTCTAATGCACTAATCACCTCCATCCAAAGTTACCTGTACATTGGGTCTCCTTTTTCTCAATTTAACTTTTGGTATGCCCACACCAATTTGCTGAAGTAACAAAAAAGCAGTAATTTATATTTTTGCACTATTAGTAAACAGCCTACTTATAGAATGGAAGTGTTTTCTCAACATCTGTACTGTCCATTGTGCAGTTTACTACTGCAAGCAGAGACTACCCCTCATCCTGATCACGAGTTCTGAGCTCTCTGCCAGAATTACACACAGGTTTTGGATACGGAAAAAAAAAATCAGACATACGTTAATGTGAATAAAATTAACAGAGAGCTCTCCCTTCCACATATTCTGACAGAATAAAATACAGAATGAAAATAGCTCACTTTTTGTTTACTTTTATATTTGATCTTAAAACCCAGCTCCTCCTAAGTTTATTGAATAACCCTAAATAGTAAGAAAGAATATTGGACCTTACTGAAGGCATATGGAGTTTTAGGACTATCATTAAATGGGTTTTGATCAGAACCATAGTAAAAATGAAGAGAAGGATTCTAATATTTAGAATAGATTTAGAAATAGAATTATTTACTGTTTTCAAAATCTAATTAAGATTAAGCTTGTTAACCTATGCTTAATGGACTCACTTCAGTGACTATGTTTATTTGGCGGTGCATCCACCTGTTCTCCCCCACAACAGTGGGAAAAGTACATCCACATATGCAGACACACACAAAGAAAATTTGCAGTAAAACATAAAATTAAGCACTTAAACAAAATGTAACTAATTACACAAACATAAAAATGGCTTAAGCTGTTTTAAACTATATTAAGCTGCAAATTAAAAAAAAAAGATTTCTTGCTAAGCTTTCACATAATTTTCATATAGTTCAGCAAATAAGAACATGATGGGAAAGTTTAAAATTATTTTAATTTGCTTTTGAAATTGTTGTTTGTTAACTCTTCTGAGTTGTGCAAACAACTTTAGTAACTTCAAACAATTTCTCAAAATATTGTGTTGAACCAGTTGTGAATTGAGGAAATAGATTTTCAGAAGAAAAGCAGAAAACATTCAAAAGAAGGAAGCATTGGAAGTCTAAGAAACCCTCACCTCTTCAAAGGTAAAGATGTAATTATGTTTTAGTTTACATCTATTGAAAAATTGCTGGCAAAGAGGGTTAAGACATTGTTTGTTAATAAGTTAACAGCTACTGGAAAGTTCAACTAAAATTAATATGACATGTTAAAGAAAGTCCATGAATTCTAAATATATCTGTCTTTGTTGTGTACCTTAGTTTTAAACTGTAGTTCTTGTATCAGTCTGAATAGCATGCACCACCCCACACAAACTGGGAGTGAAAAAGTCTAGTCTGTGTAACTGTTAATAACAACAATAACAATAATAATGCAAATGCTTAATAATACATTTAGACATTATTCTACAACATAAAAATTATTACTTATAAAACATCCTGTTTTAAACATACTCTAAATCAAAGTTTCGAGCATTAAGTGAAAGCATCACTGGACTTCCATATCCTTTTTAGAAGAAAACTACTCAGAGAAACCATGACAATTAGCATCCTAATAATCCATCTCAGTTTGCCTAGGTTTAGTTGGGATGAGCTGAGCTTTAACAAAGGTTTTTTTATTCTTCCATGTTGTGAGGCAACACTGTAGGATAACAGAATATCTGAGATGAACAGAGTCCATATCCACCAGTTTCTCACAAGATTAGGTCTAAAATAAGATTACTGCATTTCTTCTTGTTACATTAATCTTGTGAACAAGAAGTCAGTTCAATTTGCATACAAGGGAAAGATAAATAGGCCAATCACCATCACCTAATTACTATCAACCTCTAATTAAGAAAAGATTGGGTCAGTAATGATGCAGATATTTGTGTCTGAAGAATTCACCAAGAAAAATCATCAAATCAAAACTTCCATTTTTTAAGACATGAAAATCAAATGCAGTTATCCAGAAGCTGAAGTCCTGCTCAGTTATGAAGATAATATAAAAGCCTTCTTTTCCATAGTTTTCCTTTTTGTTTTTTAAGTGTCTCTCAAAATAAATCAAAAGAGATATCTCATTAATAGTTACAGTCAAGTTATTCTGTCTCTTCTTCAGAAGTACTTTTTTCATTCTTGTGTTACATACTTGCAAAAAATTTCAAATGTATTAATTACTACACCGGGAAATTAATTCAAATATTCACAAAGCTGTCTTCTCCCAGCTTAAGAATTAAATTAATCGCTAAAATATGTAGATGAATTCTTAATTTATTCTTTTGTCTTTAGCAATTAGAGAAGCTATTTTAACTTTTTCTTTATATAATATAAATTTAAGAATTCAAAAGACAAATTTCACTGAAAATATGGAATTAAAATATGAGAATTTTCAAGAAGTCCACTAGACTTCTTCCACAAGAAGGTTGTTTCATGTGGAGAAACCTTTCACTAAAACCAAGTTCAAAGTTCCAATTTCAGGAAAAAAAATCATCCATTAATGTTGAAATTTCTCATCAAAGTCAGGGAGGCAAGTTATTTAACAAGACACAGACAATATAGGATTCTCCACAAGGTAAGGACTACTGTCAATGGATAAAGAGCCAAACTGAAATATTTGGCTTCTATTTTCCTGAAATTTAATGAAAGTTGTGTCCTAATCATATTTAGAAAAAAATTTCATCTTTAAACATGAAATACCACTCTCAAGTTAAACTACTAAAAATGTAGCATTCTGGGAAGGGGTGCTCAGATAAATCCATTCCAATTGTGAGATCAGGTTTCAGTTCTGGTAAACAGAAAATAAGCAAATAAATACAAGAATTCAAGTAAAATGCCTTGTGTTTTCCTCTCATTTCTTTGGTTTTGCAAGTATGAAAATTTCAATCTTTTAAATGAGAAAGCATCACAAAAGAAGTGCACAAAAACACCTCTATTTGCTTCAAGATTCTTCACAATAATTATACTGTTTTCACAATGATATTACAGCTACCACTAATTGTTTTCATATTAACATATATATTAAAACACTTCACATATATAAATGTGCATTCAAAATATGCATATTTTTATTTTATTAATAACCACATTCAGTACAAGCCAAAGCTGGTGGATTTGGATGAAGCCATATATGCACCACAGATTTTCCTAACTCCCACAAAAATGAGAATTTTCACTATTGCTGCCTTCAGCAATCCTAGTTTCTGAATTTTTTTTTGACAATATTACTTTGTTACAGAGAAGTAAATTAGAAGGTGTTTCATACCTTTGGTTGGAGATTTGGATGCAGTAGCACATACCCATTAGGATCAATTGCAAAATAGTATCCATTTGGACAAAGCTGGAAGAAAGAAATTAAGTTTAGCATTATATGGTTTTAAATAACGAAGAAAGAGTAATTAATGTTTTTCAAGAAATGCTCACATTGTGGAAAACACACATCTCGGGCATTATGAAGTACAAGATTACTAACACAGACAAGATGATTTCTTAATATTTACTCTTTTGGGATCATAAACTTGGAGGATGATTTAGGCTGATGGGACCTCTGAAGAGCATCTGGTACAACCTTTCACTGAAAGCAAAGCTAACTTTATTTTTAAAGTCCAACTTCGAAGTTGGACTAGGTTACAGCAGGTCTTTGAATACCTCCAGTGGCAATTCTACAACCTCTCTGAGCAGCCTGCTCTCCTTCTTCCGTAATTTCAGTTGGAATTTCCATTGCCACGCCTACGCTGGTAGCCTCTTTTGAGGCAATGTCAAGGTCCATTTTCTCCAGAATTCCCATTAGCTAACCTTTAGGTTCTTTCTTCAGCCCAAATCCATCTCTCTCAGCTTCCTCCTGTGCACCAGGCACTGCAGACCCTCAGCCAACTAAGTGGATCTGCACTGGGCCTCAGAGTATTTATTATACTGAGGAGATCAAATTTGGACATCCTGATGCAGATGTTTACTGCACAGCTGGCTTTTACTGCCGAGGCACACTACTAACTCATGTTCTACGTGTCCTGCACCACGACTCCCAGGTCCTTTCCTGCCCTTTGAGGCAGCCTGTCCCAGCCTGAGCTGTGATGTGGGATTATTCCATTCTAAATGTAGGACTATGGATCTGCCTTCAGTCACACTTGTGATGACTTTTCTTGAGACAACACTTGTGATGTTCCTTTTCTTCCTCAGCTTTTGTTTGCCACAGCACTAGTTATCTTCACAGAAATTCCACAGCTAGGTGTCTACATAAATAAGTAAGTCATACAGAGTAGGGTACAGACACCTATATGAAAGAAATTTTCTACGAAGAGCAGTCCTAGATAAATGACAAATATTATCAGCTGAAGTGATTGTGTACTCTACATTAAGAACCAAACACTTAGATAAAGAGCAGTGCCTTAAGATACAGGAAGATAATTACTTGCAATATATCCCCCAATGTCAAAGCTGACTTTTAGACAGTGCATCCTGATGGACAAATTACACAGAAGCACATATACAGCTGGAGAGAAAACCACCAGAAAATGTACAACAATAGAAAAGAATATATGAAAAGAAGCCTGCGGGTATTTTGACTCAAATCCAGTCATTGCTGTATGACTTATGAAAGAGCATGCACAGAAATCACACATTAAACATACATTATGAAAAACCACCCATGCAAGCAGCTTACCGTAAATCGGGGTGTCAGTTTTTTTATGTCCTCCAGAGAGACATCGACTCCCATTACTCCAAGAATCAGCTGATTCTGGTAAAATCCCAAAACGTTATTATGCATTTGACATATTTCCAATGCAGAATAACTGCAACAGTCAGTAAACTTTTATTTTTGCCTTCATCTCTTGTTTGAAAGATAGATTTGAGAAGTTGCCTATTTAGTTGTGCGTCTATTCTGAATATTTTAAATAGTGCCAAAGTGATTCAAAATAAAATTTAAAAAATTTAGAATTTAGTATAGAGTACAGAAACTATTTCTGAAGATGGATACTTTCCAGGATGAATAAACAATATATATAAAAACAAAACAGGTGAAAGCAAAAGTGATGCAATAATATTGCCAGTTATGCAGATACTAAACTACCAGCACCAACACAGAGCTACTTTGTCTCCTTAGGTTGGGCAGTTGGTAACTGAAATCTCAAAAACTCTTTGGGCTATAGCATATTGATGAATCAAAAATATTCCAAGACAACAAAAAAACTCACTGAATATAAGAATCGTCAGCATTTGAAGTCAGGGACTCAGGCACTACATTTATTTCGCTTATAATTTATTTTCCTACTATAGAAAAGGAGCACAGTCATTTACATAGTGTCACCTGAATCCCTTCTCCATATTAAATAAATTTGTAAAATTTATTGGAGGAAGCATCTTGCAGCCAGTAAATAAATTCAGGTAGAGATACAAATTGAGCAGATTCAAATTCCCTTCTTGCTCCTGTGTAGTAGATCACGTCTGTTTTACTTCTCAGAAAGACATCCTTTGATAATCAGTAGTCTGTCACTTTGAACCAGACTCAGACAATTCCAGGCATTGTCTTGTAGATAAGATTATGCAACTTTTTTGTTTATTGCTTTGTTTTTAAAAGGAAACTAAGAGAACTATTCTGAAAGTAAACTAAAGAAATGGCAGTGATCAAACACTCATTGATTCATTCTGAGTCTATGTAATAGCTGAGGAACTGAATCAAATAATATTTTTTTCTAAATTTCTATATATTTTGACCTGAAGGGAGTACAGCAAAAGTACAATATTTTACCACACATTGTTCAAGCATATTCCAGGTCTGTTCTTTGTTTTGTGAAGAGGACACAGATTCCATGTCAGAGAGTAATAGGGATAGGCAATTGTATTTATTTAACACTTAGAATTTTGTCTAAGTATACAGTGCTCTTTTCTATTATCATTACAACCAACTAATTTATATTCTCTACGTCACTGCCTTTTACTCTGAAATGTCATAGCCTCAGAGATTTGCTAGAAATTTATGTAGACATTATTTCTTGGAAAGGGCTAAATAATATCATCATTTACTTCTCATCTATTGAGCACTTAATGCATTCCTACAGCCACTAAGGCACAGGGATAGACAGTGGAATGTCACACCCTGGAACTCAGAATGACCAAAAGGGTAAAAAGAATGCACTGCATTTTCTTGTTCCCAGGAGGTTATTGGGTAAGTAGATATGACCCCGTTTTTTCTGATGTACAAGACAATTACACTGCAAAATGTTCTATGGAAATATGTATCTTTCAAGGCATTTAACATTAAATTTAATTTATATGACTGCTGTTTTTTGTTTTTTGAAGGAACAGCTTACAATTTTTCCATTTTGTTCCCTTGTTAGATTGAAGACAGGCAGAGTTCCTGTAATCACAAGGCCCAGCTCCTAGAAAATAACCAATAAAGAAGGGAGAAAATGACTTTTTAGTTAAAAAGCAAATGTTAAGCCATAATACATTAGAACTATGAGAGAATGCACGTAGCTAAACAATTACTTTCAGATTTTGTAAAAAACAGTTACTTTCAATTTTGTAAAAATAAAAGTAATAGTACTTCACTGACTTGATGAATAGAAAGTTGAAATTATGATTTTTTTTGTGTCCACATTTAGTGGGATTAATATATTATTTTGAAAAAATATATGACAGTCAACAACTTGGATATAGAAGTTTCAAAAAATCTAAATGTTATGAAAACATATTTTCAGCTACAGTATCCACTATGCATAAATCTATAGATAATAGAGGGAAGGGAAGTTCCGGGAAGGGAAGTTCCGGGAAGGGAAGGGAAGTTCCGGGAAGGGAAGGGAAGGGAAGTTCCGGGAAGGGAAGGGAAGTTCCGGGAAGGGAAGTTCCGGGAAGGGAAGTTCCGGGAAGTTCCGGGAAGGGAAGGGAAGTTCCGGGAAGGGAAGTTCCGGGAAGGAAAGGAAAGGAAAGGAAAGGAAAGGAAAGGAAAGGAAAGGAAAGGAAAGGAAAGGAAAGGAAAGGAAAGGAAAATCAAGCATAAAAACAGTACATTTCAATTTGGAGTGCTGGTGTTTGCGTTCCCAGCTCCTGGAGATGGCTGAACTCCTGCCTGCCCATGGGAAGCAGTGAATTAATTCCTTGTTTTGCTTTGTTTGTGTACACAGCTTTTGTTTTCCTATTAAACTGTCTTTGTCTCAACCCACAAGTTTTCCAGCTTTTACCCTTTGATTGTGTCCCCAGCCCCACTAGTGAGTGAGGGAAGTAAGTGAGGGGCTGCATTGGGTTTGGTTGATGGCTGGGATTAGACCATGACAGGTAGGTAACACAGAGAGGCAAAACCAAGAGAAAAATACAACAGATAATTCCTCTACTTTTTCTATCATCACTACTTTTGAGTGTCTATCATGGGCTTGGCAAAATCACAGTCTCCTCTGCTACTGAGGCAAGGAATTTGCATTTATTTGGGAAGATATAAGAAATCTGTTTTTCCTTTAGTAACCTTGACAAATCATACTGAAAATAGCATCCAGAACACCTTATGTTCAGATAGACAGGAAAGTTTTGTTTTCCATTCCAAATTGCCCATAGGGAGATTTCTACCTTTTTTGGGTTTCATTTCAAACTTTTTCCTTTCATTTATGCTTACACTTCTTCTACCTAGTTTATTGAGGAGTCATATCCCTTTTCTCCCTTTCTTTCATTTGGGAAGAAAAAAAAAAAAAAGCTAGAACACTATATGAATCCACTCTGGTGCAATCTGTTCTATTTTCCAGTCTAGCAGCAACTTTTTCAATTTTAAACCATCTTTCAAGAACTTATATTTGTGTATCAAATAAAAGGTGATGAGGTCAGAGTTAGTAAAGTTAAAAAGTGAAGTGGATTTTGTAGGAAAATAAGAGAAATAGGGATGAATCAGTAGAGAGGACATTATTTAGAAGAAACGTTTAAAAGATACATAATGAAACAGGAAGTAGATGTCTGGGGGATAACAAACTGCCCCCTTAAAAAGAAAAAAAACCCCAAAAACAAAACAAACTAAAAAAAAAAAAAAAAAAAAGGTGAAGTTAAAGAGGATAGCAATTATTAATAGATCATGCCTAACTGGTAAACCTAAAAGTATCAGAAAGTTCTGGGATTATCTTGAAAATGAAGCCAGAGCAACACACTAATAAAATCTGAAGAAACATGGCTAGAAAAGAGGGGTGAATTGCTACAAATACATCATTAAAGACAGTCTTGAAAGCCAGACTGAAATTAAACTACCTCTTCAGAACTTTACGAACTGAATTTATAGACTAATGTGGCCTCATATAATACACTTTGCATAACTTTAGTCTGAGCCACAGAACAGCCACTGGACAGTAAGAACTAAATGGTAAGAATGAGTCCAGTAAGCCACAAGCAGGAGAACTGTACATCCTACACGAGGGAATTATTTTAGGGAATTTAAGATAACAAACCACTGTGACAACTTCGACACACTGCCTTATACAACCAAGAATCAGGAAAAGGCTTCAGAGGGGGTTAGATATACCTATGCCTTTATGGTCTCAACTGTGGTGATAAAGTTCACAGATTTGAGCCTTTACCTTATGTTGTCCTACTTTATTTACATATAATTATGTGTGTATATATATGTGTGTATGTGTGTGTGTGTGTGTATGTACATACACAAATCTATGTATATATAATTATATACACACAAACACACACGTAACACAGGAATGCAGAAAACCTTGAAGGAAAGACTGAATGAAGCCACTGAGTATATAAAGTAATACAAGAGATGCCTGAAGGTGTCACTTATTTTACTTGACTAAACAGATCTCTTCCTAGTTACAAATTTATATTTGGCTTTACAACAGGATATGTACAGAGCATAGGAACTTTTGTCATCACATCCTTTATGTTTCCAGTAAGTACCTCAACAATAACAAACAAAACATGGTTAATGAATTTCTGGGCATTGAAATTTCTATGAAAAACTAGTTCCTCTGTGTCATGCTCAGTAATATTGACAGCAAAAATTATATGTTGATAAAAAAATTACAGAAATGCTGACTGACGGGAAGATGTGCATTTTGACATGACTTCAGATGGCTATGTGAGCTTGGATAAATTCCAAATGGCCATTTTGCAGCAATTTTTGCCCTGTTGCTCAGAAGTAGGTTATTCAGAGCTGGAGATCAGATGTCTGCTAACAATACTTTTCCTCTTGTAGTTTCCTGAGTATGTTTGTTTTACAAAACTAACGTGATAAATTCAACAGTAAGAAAGCTTTTCATATCTCTTTTTATTTCCCCATTATTTACACTGTCCAATTAAAGGTTAAAGAAATCATTACCTTGAGCAAGCAAGCAATTGCAACAACCCAAGTTCAAAATTTGTGCAAATACTTAGTAATACTGGCAGACTTCATTCTGCCTATAATGTTCCTTGGAAGGGGGGGAAAAAAAAGGCAGAGGAAAAACTAAGAATTCTAAGAATTCCTTACCAGAAACATAACAAATGACCTTTACTGCAGTAGGTACAACACTGGGAAATTATTTGCTTTTTTTTTTTTTCTTAAGGTGAGAACAGTGATGGCCTACACTTTAAAGTCTGCAGAGAATAAACGATTTTCATCTGTTAAATACCAGGACACTTAAAAGCATACTAGGTGCAAGGAAGAACAGCACATTATGAATACGTCTCTTCCTAGAGGTTGTTGTATTGATGTGTATAGATGTTAGAAAAACAAGAATATCAAGTTTGGAACTGTAAGAAATTGGATTCTTGGAAAGGCAGAACCATATGGTTACTGATTTTCTAAAATTCTTACTTTAGTAGAGACAAATACAGATCATACCAGAGCATCGAGATAGACGTTTGTCCATTGGACTTGCTTGGCTTGCTCTCCAGCTAAAACCATTGGTCTTCCCAAAACATCCAGATATTCCTGCCAAAAAGTGTAATAAACTCGTCAGAAGGCAATTATTAGATCAAAGGGCACAAACAATATTGAAATAAACAGTAATTAAAAATTAATCATTAAAATATCAGGGGAAAAAAGGCAATCAAAAGTCATCACTAATACAGGAGGAGCATTTATTTACTTCTTAAAAATTGTACTACACAATAATTCAGTCTTCAGTTTGCAGTATTTGAAGTATTACAGAAAAGGTAATTACTGTATTTCACTCCCAGTCACACAGACCTTACATGCTCACAACCACCACTCTCCTTCCACAAAATGAGAATTACAGCTATTTTTTGTTCCAAAATTGATTGTTAATGACATAAAGAAATTACAAGCAGATTACAGAACCATCAACCCAGAAAGAGTGGGCAGTGGAGGGTGAGTGGTGTAACATCTGGGTATGTTAAGTTCCAATAGTGACAATTTGCATAACTTCTATTGGCATAACAAAAATCAGAGTTATAAAACCTCTTTTTTCCTGCCTTCCTTCAGTTTGTGAGTATGGCTGAAGCTGGTGATCTTATGAGATGCCAGATTTCTGGACTGATTTGGGAGTGGATGCCATGAAACTCTTTAAAGTCATCAACTTTTTCTACTTGTCTGATCTTATTTAGGGATATGTCTTGCCAGACACTGTCTGGAAGAGTTTAACAGAATCAAAGGGCTCTTATTCAAGCCAAAAAAGGATTCTTATTTTCCGCTAAAAAATGTCATGCCTGGCCTTGGAAGGACAAAGAACTGCTATGATATTTTTCTGCTGCTCTGGACTTGAGAGTACCTGGACTTTCAGACAACTGAAAGGAATAACTGTTCTTCTAAACTGTTCTTCAGTTTTGATCTCATCATATAATCCCTGAGTCCTGTGCCTTTATGCATCTACATGAAAGTCTGCTAAAATGTTCCTGCATCCTTTTTGAAGGAAAGAAGTGCAGTCTCTTCCAAAAGGGCTGGATCCATCCAGGTACCTCTCCTTTATAAAGCAGGCTTGTAGTGTGGCATCCACATGAGTTCAGATGCTCTAGCAGGGCTATCTCCTCACATACATCCACAACCTCCTCCATGTAATACAAACCCTTTGGATCATGCAGAAAGTATGGCAGAAGGTGAACTATGAACGCCCAGACACACTGGTTTTATAGAACTTTATAGTAAAATTGCTGTCATATCTCAGCATCCAAGTTTGAGGGACCATGTAAGGCCCAGAGGAAAGCTGAGGCTAAAGTACAGTCCTTGTGCAGAGGCCTGCAGGATACAGAGCACTTCAGACACTCCAGGGTGTGCACATGCTCAGCCTGCTTTGGAGGATGTTAACATGGCCACTGTTGTGACCAGCACACAGGCCAGCTGGCCAGGGTAACAGGGATCATGTTTTAAACTGGTTCACTGCAACCACTTAAAAGAAAAAGTATAACATTTTAAGAAAATAATCCCTTAAATGTAGAAGAAAGCCTTAAATTTTTTTCTCTTTTCTTAATGAAGTGTATCTTGAAATTTTATTGATTTTAGCAGAGGTAAGGAGCAAACATATCCAAGAACATGTATTACTCCACTTTCTGTGTGTTAAAACTGCATCTGGATTTGGCCAATTCACTTACCTGGGTGTTTATTCTTATGGCTCCAATAGATGGGATTTCATAATAATAACCTAAAATTTGAAACAGAAATAATGTCATTTTACCATAATAGATTGCTGGCCTCTTAATCTTGAGGAATTTCATTTAGCTTATAATTTCTAGTCTAAATTTTATTAGAGTTATTGTTTATGAATGAAATACTTTTTAGTTGATGCCACGACAATGCATGGCTGTATGATGGGTCACCATGACATTCCAAGGTAGCAACTACCATACCAAGGTAGTTACCCTTAAGCAATGACAGTCATAATTTGTTTCTTTTAGCTGTTTTGTTTAAGGCTGTATCATATACTGAGTTTATACTCATGAAATCCTAGTTACTATGATGTGCAAGCATATTTAATGTTTATCTTAACATGATGCGACAGCAACAAAATTATATGTTGAATGCATGTAGGAATGTAAGAATAGCTATGGTCTGCCACAAGAGTGAATTCATAGTATAAAAATATAAGCCACTCTGTGGAATGAAAAAAAAAGGCTAAGGGGTATTTCTCCTACACAGAGAATGTATATGAGAAATGTCTTTATTTAGCACTGATTTTATTGCCCACTTGATTGAATTAACAATATTTTAAATACTGTCCATATAATAAGACTAAAACCAGGCACTGAGATCCACCTTCAGTCCAAGAAAATTTTAAGTCAGACTGGAAGGAAGAGCAGGGGATTAGAGAGGTAAAAGTATTAATATTAGTAATTTCCTTTGCTGTATGCAAAATCTTTTAATTTAGGAAAAATGAAATAAAACTGCTTCTTTGGCTGTGCAAACAAATAATCACAGGAATTTTGGACAGAAGATTATGATCATTTTGCCTCAATAATAAGATGACATAGGTGGTTATGCTTTAAACCAGCTGGTCCTCATTTGTTTTAAAACAATGGAGGGCACATGCACACAGTATTTCGAGATACAAAGATGTTAGCAAAAAAAAAAAAAATCTGTTCAAAACACAAACGTCAATTTTCTGTTATTATTTGACAATATAATCTGCTCTTCAAGAAGTTGTAGTATCTTCTGCATGACTTGTCAGCATGCTGAGGGTTTCATGAGGTTATGATACATATGTATGCTATTCACCCAGGCTACAGATTCTTCTAGTATTTTTTTTTCCTGCATCTATGCCTTTCTCTTATCTCTGCTTTATGTTACTCTTCTGCCTGAACATATCTTTATCTCCTTCCCTGGCAGTCCTAATTTTTGAGACGCTTCGTAATCCAGCTCACCTCTCACCTCTTGCTTCTCACCAATTTGTAAAATAGTTTTACATTTTGGTTAGGTCTGGAAAATGCTCTATTTAAAATATAAGCAAATGTTTAATAAAATATATATTTTCTCCTTATCTCTATTATTTTCTGTTATTTTGGGATTTTTTCTGCTATATGTCTGTATCTTATGCCTTGCTCTACAGTTATAAGATATTTAAGACTCCTCTTACTCCCACTCTTAAAATGTTTCTGAGTACATTTTTCATGTAAAAATTTAATGTAGAAAACATTTTGCATCCTTATTTTTGCCTTTTTTATTTTTTATTTTTGTCCTACATAAAGAAAACAGGATAAAAATAAAAAATACAAGATGCGCTCAGAAATGAAGAAAGCACAGCAAGAATAATTTTGATATTTTCATTTAAAAAGGAAAAAAATTGTAAGCATCTGATCCCTTGTAAGTTTTGGAGAAAAACAGAAAGAAATGTAACCAGCCAACTAACCAAACAAAAATCCCTTTGTCCAGACCGCTTAATTTAAAACAGCTTTGCCTAATTTCTTATCTGTCATCAGTTCCAATTTTACATAGATGGCTACTACAAGAAATATTCTCAAAACTGAACCATAATGGCTTATTATTATAAAAACTGCTGTGGCAGTTTTCATACAATATAAAGTTTTAAATAAAGAAATAAATATACCAGTTTCTTGTTTACATGCAATTTTTTTCATGCATATATTATGTAATAAATTAACTTTTGGAACTTCTGATAACAAATACAATAAAGCTAAAGGTCAAGCTAAAATCTGCCATTTTTAGAGAACAGTAAAGATATCACCTATCCAAAGCTCTAGTGAAGACCAGTTTAAAGAAAGACACAGTACCTTTATTTTCACAGGCCATCCACTGTATGGGTCCTTTGTCATAGTTATGTTGGCCAACAGAAAATGTGAACACACGTACCTGTGCAAGTTAAAAAACAATGCATATAACAACTATGTATCATTTATTAGTTGTGACCCTCAAGTCAATAATACCTGGATTTTTCATAAATTTGAATAGAAAAAGAACACTATGAATTTTCCAGGTTTTGTCACCCTAATAGATATGAAAATGTAAAAATTAATAGATTATGTTATTTTATGTATTCCTATTATTTCTTCCATGAAGCAGAATCAAGAATGCTCTTTTCCACAGCCTTCGTATTTTAAAAGTCTTACTTTGGTGATTGTTCATGAAGTATTTGAAGTTTTAGGCTTTTTTATTTTAGGGTGGTAATTTTAACTCTTCAGGTTTTGTTAAATTAGTTGACAAAACATATTAATATTAGATGCTTACCAATGACTTAAAAAAATGTGTGTGGCAGTAGAATTCAAAGCAATGCAAAACAGGACTTTTTAGGATATAAAATATGAAATTTTCCAATACTACACAAAACAAATTCTCATTTTGCTCAGACTCGGCCTCCTTTATGTAAAAACCACTAAATTAGTTCAACAGACTTCCATACAATGGTTAAGCTTCTGGTCTTTCACCTTAAGCACTTGATATTCATTTAAGTTATGGGGTTTTTTTGCATAATTCTATTTTTTGCACAATACTACTCTAATGTACCTCAGCATCTGTAAACAGTTATGGCTCCAAAAGAGTTCACCAAAATCTCTCCAAGTTTTGGACTGAAAACACTTTTCAGCTGAAATTATTTTCAATGCATATTTTCTTATTTGAATGAAAAAAATTTAAACCCAAAACTTTTATTGCTTTAAAAATATTAAACATCCTACTAGACACATAGAAAAATTACAAATACTAGGTTTCAGCTTCTAGCTGAATATTTTGCTCTAAATTTGAGTATTTCTGTTAAAAGCTGGTAAAATGTTTCCCCAACAGTTTTAATCAGCTGCTTACTATATGCATGTCCCTCTGTTCAAGGGTCAGAGAGCTTTTCCTTTTTAGGCATCTCTTTCTTTATGGATCTTTACCTTTACCACTTCAATGTAAAAATCACAGAACACAACATGAAATCAGAATGAAAATTCCTTTCTGTGGATTTGATGCTTGAAATTAAAATATATTACAATTAATTTGCATGCAGGCTGTAAGTCATAAGGTAATGTTTTCATTAAATAATACACTCTAAAATTGCAGATACTCCTTGTAAACGACTGATCATTGCTAAGTTCTTTAATGACTATTTATAAAATTTTTCACCACATTATTTAGCATGTACAATTAGTTCCCAAATCTTCATTTCTCAAATAGGCAAAAAAAAAATTGTGTGGCATAATCAGAGCTCAAGGATTAACTAAAAGCTGTAGGAATGGCTTCACATCATCCATCAGCAAGTAGCAAATGGTGAAACTTTATTAGTGTTGACCCCTATATGCCAGAAGGGCAAACAAAGCTTTGTGCTGGATGCCATTTTTAATTAACAATACGTTTTGATTTGCTTTGTTTCTGCAGTTAAAAGAAGAATTAAAGCAACTCTTCTGCTGCACTGAGCACTGATTTAAGTGCTTGTTTTGTAGTTTAAGACCACTCCATATAGGGTCATTCCCCACTAATAAGTCAGGCCAATTACATTTCTGGTTACACAGGTATAGGAATGACTATGCCTGCATGATGGTAAATTTTTTTCCTCATAGTTCATATAGATAAAGACAGATGAAAAATACCTTCTATGACCCTGAAAATAGCAGTAGTGACAGTGCAAAAATTATTTCACCTGGCATGTTTACATCTAATTTATTAATACTGTATCATATTTGCCATCCCCCTTTTATTCTTGACATCTTTTCAAAAATGACAGCTATAATTCTTCTAATGGATCTTTCTGCTTCTACTTAACGAACATCTATTTTTTTCTTATCTGATTATCACCATGTTATTCTGCATTGGCACCTCTGAGCTCACAAGGTCCCTTGCCTCTTTACTCCTGTTCTTTTTGAACTCACACTGCTTCCAGTTTATTGTCCACTAAGCACTTGATTCAGAACAGATTCTTCTCAAAAACTATGGAAAAACCCTACTGTTGGACACTAATTAGATACTTGAGAGACCTGGTGTTTCTTTTGGATTAAAAGCTACCAAGTCATGTGGGTTCTCTTGTGTGTGTAGAAAACATACGAGTCAATTAGACTGGACTGTCTGGCATTTGATCTCAAATGTAAAAATGAAACACTGAATTGGATTCAAGTTGCGAAATGCTATGTAATTTAGGGAAAAGCAGCAGTGTGTTAAATCTGCAACAAATCTATAAAGAATTTAGAATTTAAATTATTGACAACAAGCAAGAGACAATATATCTGATTTACTGTTCCTTGGATAATTAACAGAGATAAAGAACTGCAATGAAAATTGGACTTTTTAATTGTTACTTGGTTTGGCAAGAGGGTGGGATATTCAAAAGAGTATTCTTTTTCCTATTGCCTCATCTGGAATTGAGTAGAATGACAGACCAGCTGGAAAAATGAGTCAGCAAGTCAAATTAAACAAGACAATTTTAGGGGGGGGAAAAAAAAAAAGCTCTGTTCTAAAATTTTCTGTGACAGGACCCAGCCAAAGTACTGAGACATATTTGTCTATATGTTTTCCTTAAAGATATCACTCCAAATAAGACAATAAGGTATTGAGTAAAAAAAAACAAAACAACAAAACAAAACAAGCACCAAACATTTAATCATTTAATTACTTTTAATAGGGAATTAATGACTAAGAAGAATACTTTAAGCAACTAGATCAGACACAATGGGTATGAGCACCTCTCCCTGTGCCTGTCCTTTAAGCTTGGTTTCAACCAACTAAGTGGGTTTCTGAGTTAAAGCAAACTGCCAAGTAGTCTTTGATCCCCAGAAGTTGTTTTCCATCACCACTGAGGCCTGGATATCTCTTCTCTCTGCCTCTCTGCAGCCTCTTGGGTTCTCTGCAAACTGCAATTCCTGGGCTGTTTTGCCACGACAGTTCCTCTCCACCATCCTCATTAGGGGATGGACATTTGTGTTCCCCAGCCCATTTCCTAGGGGAAAGGGCAACCTTGCCTCAAGACATATCTATTTATTCTCTTAATAAAGAAACATAACTTCCAAAGAAGTAAAAACTAATGTAAAAAATAAGATAAACAAATAAGAGCTGTCATGCTTTCTGATTTTCAATGAACTATTCAAAGTAAAGTACTTCTAGAAAACTTGTACCCTTAAAATTGAGAAGATATAGTGATGGGCACCAGCCTGCCCTGCTGGCCCATCCAGGCACTGTCTTGAAATTGTTCTGAAATATAAAAGTCCTAATTTTTAGGAAGGGAGCTTTCAAAACTAATTCTCTGCATCTTCCTCACTAAGACTAACTTAGGGGGAAAAAATATTATTTCTTATAATAATTTACAGTATATAGTAGAGGAATATACTAATTAGCAACCAAACTGAGTGGCACAGGCTGCCCAGTAAGGCTGTAAATCTGCCTCCTTGGAGGTTTTAAACACCAGACTGGATATGGCCCTGAGCAACCTGGTCTGATCTTAGACCCGATATTGAACTAAAGACCTCTGCAAGTCACTTGCAACCTGGCTTGTCCTAGGAACCTATGAAGGACATCAAAGCAATACATGCAAAAATCCAACTCCTAATCAGAACAAGTGATAGACAGAAAAGAATGCTACTAAAATAGAGGAATAAGTACTTTATTGAACAAAATAGAATTGCCTAATTATATAAAAAAATGCTATTTATTTGTATTTCTTTCTAGTGGAAGAAGATCATAACCAAGGTGAATAAAAAGATTTTGACTGCTACAGATTTTAAGGGACAATGGCACTCAGGAGAGTTGTGATGAAGACAAAAATGAACAGGTACCTACGAAAAGGCTGCTTTCCCCACAGGTCTCATTTGCTTTTTATGCATTTTATTTCTCCACTTTGCTATTGGAATAAAATTAAGAAAGATTAAATTAGATGCTTCCTTTGGGTATACTATGTTATGAGTATTACAAAAAATTAAGGCTTGACTGAAGTTAATTCAAAGGGGTAATTAAACACAAAGCACTTAATATTTAGGCTACTGCCTATATGTGTAGGCAAAGTAGAATCACTGAATGCTTTGGTTGGAATAGAACTTAAAGATCATCTCATTCTAACTCCCCTGTCATAGGCCTACAAGCACTGCAACCACTGCATGCCCCTCAGAGTGGAAGAAATGCACATTTTTTGAGGGATAAATTATTTGTCTTGAATTCTGTGCTACTGGAATGACAGAGCTTTCAATAACAATTTCTGTGCATCTCTTCATTTTTCTGTTTAGGAAAAAATTAACTGACTTTTGGAGATACATATTTCTATTTTACCAGATACCAAGAGGGCTATACAATTAATTCTCTCAATTGGATGCAGTCAAGATGAATCCTGTCGTTTTATGCCTAGCATGTAAAAAGACAAAGAGTGCATCTTGCTCTACCACTAAATAAGCAAACTGACTGTGACTAAAAACTGAGCTCATCAAATCATTCAACTTTGGTTTTCATGATGACAGTAAGATTTTAGAACATTTTATTCTGGCCTTTATAGCTTCAGGTAAAGATTCACAGATAATATTTTTTACTATACAACAAGAAAAGCTGTGATAAAGGGGAATAAATAAATCAGTAATTCCAGCATGACCCAGGAAATTATCTTTCCCAGTAATGGGTTCACAGATTAGCAGATATGAGGAAAAAATTTTTGCAGTTTATATTTAATAGGTACACTTCTGAAATAATAGGACAACATAAGAAGCCTATTATTGTGAATAAAACCATAAAACTAGTCTTCTGTTTTCTATTATGCATTCTGTCTTCTAAATCCCTTGTAAATATAGCTTGTAAATCACTTAATCATTTTTGTTTTGTGCCATAGACCAGGGAGATGTTATGTGGTTTTCAAGCTGCCCTAGCTAAAACTGTGAATGCGTTTTTTTTCCTTACATTTTTACATCTGTGGACAGAAATTTGAAGATGATTTTGGATTCTGCTGTGAGTTAACTGAGAACAGAATACATTTATGACCGATTTAAACTGAGAACAGAACTTCAGAGGACAATCTGAAAACACAATATACTAACTAGGAAACCACCTACAATTAGCCAACAGGATACGCCAAATACAGAGTGTCACCTAATAATCCATCATGCTGAACTGTTCAGTTCAGGACTTCCAGGGACACAGTCCTGAACCATTTAGGTTAGACCTGTAAATGTAAAGCAATTTCATTTTTTTTTTCCCCTGGAAGAGAAAGAGAAGTTCTGAGTCTAACAGCAGGGCAAGACTCACAACCACATGCTAGAAGACAATTTTAGAATCCCTTAAGCCGTCTTTTATGCACTATGAAAAATGGGACATAACCCATTTTCCTTCTCAGGCTGTGAGGGTAAGCAGGTCAGTATGGCTCACATCTCTGTGGCCACACCATAGTGCCATCCTCCCTCCCTCCCTGCCTGCCCCCCTGAGATGATCTCAGGTCATCTCACTATAGAATTTTTTGGGAATAAGCCCTAGCTCAAGCTATCACTGAACTGAACACTGACATTGCTAAAAGAATTGACTGCCACAGGCCAGGACCAGACTAGTGGGGCTGTTAACAATTAGAGTTATGGATAACTGTGGACATTTCTCCAGCCCACACCTTGGTTCTGGATCGTTTATTAGTATGGACACAGATGTCTGGTTCATTCCTGCAAGTAAGGCTGGTTTTCTCGTGACAGAGCCCTAAGGCTCAGCTTTTCAAAATTACTGGGACACGGGTGCCTCTAAACTTATAAATGAGAGTTCAGTACTTGCACAAAAGAGGGATGAGTTCATGATTCTCAGTTCGAACACATTCAGAACCTCCCTGGCTTTGAACGCCAGGCTCAAGAAAGTTCAGAAGTTGGAGATTCAGGCTTTTGTATGTAACTGTCAGGCTGCTGGTGCATTTTGCCCTTAATAGCAGTTGGGAAAAGAAACAGAGATGAACTAAGCAGCAGGGTATGAAACCCAGTCAAAGTGCCAAGGTTCTGAAGTTTGAAAGATCTAGAACTCAGAAAGCAGAATTAACAATTTTATGTCAAATTA
This sequence comes from Rhabdornis inornatus, assembly GCA_013397075.1. NCBI lineage: Eukaryota > Metazoa > Chordata > Aves > Passeriformes > Rhabdornithidae > Rhabdornis > Rhabdornis inornatus. The sequence continues at coordinate 504,102 of VWZS01009483.1, forward strand.
GGAAATAAAGAGAATGGCATCATACACTAGCAGATATGTATCAAGTTACATTTCTGACATTTATGACTACATAAAGATCTGTCCCTTGCAGTGGGTACTCTCCAAAATATGTGTAGACTTGGGGCAACTGGGAAGAAATACCCACATGAGAAACAATGAGAGGAATTTAGCTCTCAAATATTTAAATGCAAAGATAATTGCAGAATGGACATCTTTGAATTTACAGACATGAAAAAAGTATAAATCCATATGATTTGAAAATCCACTTGACACTACTCGAGTGTTTCCATAAGTGACCCTCCATAGTCTGATTCAGCAAGGCATGTAACTATGCAAGTGTCCCCTTGAAACCAAAGGAAAAATCTTTTAATTGAGGCATGTGTTTAAAGAAAAATAGGTCCTTGGAAATACTATTTTAGACATTTATACACAGCAAATAATTTCTTCCAAACTTTCCATGTGTATTTGCAATCTTCCCTATCATTAATATCTTTCATTCACTACAATTCAACCTCAAACTTTAAACTGCAATGCAAGCTTGTTAATTCATAGTCTAATTATAGTCTGTGTAATTATAGCCTAATAACAAAAAGAAATAATGACACTCTAAAAATTAGCTCACATTACAATCTAATGCTAATCCTCCTCCTATCTTAAAATAAAAATTATGCTTACTGCATATCAGATTATTGGAGAATCTCACTTTCCTTGGATATTATTCTATACTGATAATATGGGCCCCAAACCATTTAATGGTGTTAATATATTGGGAAAATAGGATCAAGAACACTGATGCATTGTGTAGTTGTAAGCAATTATTCAAGGAAAGGAGTTAAAAATTGAGAATTATACCTGAACATGTAATACATACATACAGTGAAAGGTGCATGTTCATGGAAGTTGTGACTGCCATGAATCCATGAAATATGTTTTGCTAACTGCAAAGTGTTTAAAAAATGACAGAAGGGACTTTTTTTTTCTCAGCTTGTTTCATTCCCTCACAAAGAAAACATATCTACATGAAAATGGGGATATTTTCTACTTCAGATTAATCATCAAAACACCATTGTACTTACACTGAAAAATTTCAGAACTACTGTTCTCGCAGAACTAAAAACAATATACTAATTCAGTCGCACTGTTCTACAACTTCTTAGTGCCACCTTGTGGAACCACAGCACCTCATTCTTTACTCACAGAAGGGCTGCTGTGTGGTGCCCCTTCCTCTGCTGCCACACAGCTACAAGAATGAAACTATAAATTCCCTGCTGACACCTGCTACTCTACCCCTGCTAAATTGATCCCAATGACATAGAATAGATGACTTATTATGCGATTCTTTCATTCTTTACCCAGTTTAGACATAATCTTTGGTGGGCCTCAAGTATCACAGGAGTACAAGCACAATTTTGTATGCTCACAGTAACTTAATGTTGGACTATTACATAATGACAAGGAGACAGTGTCGTCTGTACTGCACAGTCTCCTCAAGTAAAATGAAGTTTTTGATCTCAAAATTCTCTAGGTATGGGTATAAATCAGCTCTGTTTTATCAGCTTGTGTAACATATTGCTTAAGAACAGCAGTAAGAAAGAGAAAGGCTGTACTCCCAAAAACACCAGCAGGACTTCACATTGATGTGCTTGAATTTCATGTTTGAGAGTCAATTTGCCTATTTCAACCCTGCCAAAAAGTGGGCTTTGGTCCAGCCTTTAGAGCAACTCTGTCAGCAGAGCCCACATACATGCACAGAAGTCAAGCCATTGCTCCTTCCCTCTTCCCCTTTCTTTGCTGCCACAGGAGCAGTCTCAGCACTTTGGGAGTGTGCCAGCTGGCAGAGGCCAAAAACTTCCCAGATTTAACTCAGGTAAACCTATAAATTATTGAGTAATTGTGGCTGTAGATCTAGCTCAAAGGCTATGGACACACTGGTTGCTTTTCCACCAGAAGGGCTGCTCTTCATCACCCCACGCTATCTCAGAAATCCCTGTACAGCACTCAGTTGCATCAGGTGATATTCTAGCTCCTCATCCTGCCTCCTAGATAGAGAACATACTGGCATCTTGTCAACAATTCATTTGTTGAATGTTTTACTTTGACTATCCATGTTCTATTTACTCAGTTGATCTATTTGCTTCTTTGGGGAACTTTTCCCTGTTGAAATGAAAAACAATTAAATTCCTCCTTTCCCTAAGCTGCTTCTCCCTGACACTCATCATTTGGCATTCTCTGAAGAAAACATTTTTTTTTCTGAAAATTCCTTGTAAATTTGGTGGCCCATATCAAGGACCAGACAAGGGAGTTGACAAAGTAATTCCCACTGTACTCTGAATTAAAAGCATTTTAGGCATTTCTTTGATAGTCAAAACAACATTTGGAGGCAGCTGAGCAGCTGGAAAGGACTGGATTAATTAGAGAGATATTTACGGTTCATATTGTGACACTAAGCCCTCTTTTCTTTTTTTTTCATTGTGCTTATAAATCCCCAGGAAGAAGTATTACAAATATCATCCAAGCATTTAAAGGAATATTTCAATATGTCATTTCAAATACTAATTTTAATCACGTACTCTGCCTTCTTCTTTCCCACACAAATAGTCTTGTATAGTTGCTTTCTCAATTTTTTGCTCCCATTTACTCCAGTTCTTGTACAGCATGGGAAAGTGACTGAATCTTAACAGTTGCAAATGCCAGACAGTTGAGTTATTAGAAGAGGGAAAAGGGTAGGTTGGAAAAGGAAGGACTCTCAGAAGCCCTCATTTCCATCAGAAACCATTTACAAGAAGTGTCCCTGTCTGGAATTATAAATTACACAAATTTCGTGTCTAATTTTGTAATTGGCTGATGCTCATAGGAACATGAACAATCTAAACAAAAAGTTTTCAGGTAGCTTTAGAAAGGGTATGTCACCCAAACAGGTGAGGGGACTTTGTCCATGCTGACATACTGTTTCTTGAAGACTGACCTGGGAACACAATGGTATCTTAGAAGTGGAAGACTAAGGGATGGAAAAGCTGCAAGTTTTCCTTTTGCTTCAATGCTTTCCTTTTCTAGGTGGAAAAAACCCAACAGCTACTGTGTGCTGATGGGAAGTCAGCAGTGGCAGGCAGGGCTGTGCTGAGGGCAGCCTGACCTTGGTGCCACTCCTGACACAGGCAGGCAGTGCTGATGCTGCCTGTCAGCAGCTGGCAAGTGCCCGAGCAGGGCTGAAAGAGCAGGGCTTCTGTGCACTCATGGAATAGAGAATGTCCTTCACAGCTCATGATTAATTCTAGCAGTTCAGGCCCCCTCGTTGTACTTCTTGCCAAACTGCACCTGAAATCTCAGGACTGTCTATGAGAAGCACTGAATGTGTACAGACAGCTGCCACCTATAACATGTGCTGTTAATGATAAACATAAATTTAATCACAACACAGATCACTCATATGCTGAATGATACGCATTTTCATTTCTTTTCCAATCAGTTAAATAAATTACATTTTCAGAAAGAAAATACAAGTGATTTTCTCCTTCAAACCACAGGTAAAACAACCTTGAGGCATGGGGTGTCTGTAGCCATGGTGTATGGAACAGTTTGTACCAGAACGTTGTTAACAAATTTAGGTCAAAATTTTGCATTCCTAATGGCTGAAAGAGAAGAGCAGAGAAAATTTACTTTAATATATCATATTTTATGTGACAAGGTATATAAGCCATTTCTCAGTCTCTAATGTGATATAAATGAATTTTAATAATTTCTGACAAAGTATTACTTTTTGAAAAAGAAATTTGGAAAATAGAGGTCTTCAGCCCTAATTATAAATATGCTTCTGACAGAGAAATTTATTATAGACAAAACATTGCCTTAGAGGGCTTGTCTTTGTTTTTGTTTTCAAATGAAATAACATCTACAGAGTAAGTTTGCAACTAAAAGCATTGAGGTTATTTTTTTCCTGTCTACATGTAGGATTGAGAATACAGTATTGTCAGACTATAAAATTCAAAGTGATAGCTTCAAAAATTATTTGCAAATAAACCAAATTCTTCCCTGTAAAAAAACAATCCGTATCAATAAATTCAGAATTATTAAAAAAAATACATTTGCAGCTGGCACTCCAGGTTCTGTGGTCATTATGGATTAGATGTTTTTGTTTGCACGTGTTTTATGATGAGATTATGAAGGACAGAATTCCCATCTAAGCCTCAGTAAACACTGAATACATTACTCTGAATTTGATACAAGGCTAACATGCATGAGTTCAACTGAAATGACTGACTTCAAATTTAAGTTGAATACAGGAACAGAAGAATGGAGACACATAATAGAATAAGAATTCAAAGACTGCATATAGTAACTGATGCTCTTCTGAAAAAAAAACAAAAAGAAATATTTTTAAAGTTTTTTTCTCTATATTTTAGGACTAAGACCTACAAAAATGTTTGTGAAAATCTCAAAATAATTAGAAGCTCATACCTCCCTAACCATGCAAGTATAAGATTGCAAAGTCAGTTCCTTATTCTTCTATTAAACACAACCTGTACTGATAGCACATTCAATTCTGCATATTAAAGTCTATCCTGTACCGTGCAAAAGATTTGAGAATGTAACTGTGAGTTCCTAGAGATATGACAGAACAGAATTTAGCCTTTTCTTTGAGACTAATCAGGATTCTGAATCCAAGTCACTTTCTAAGTAGAGACTGGAGTATTTTCTATTTACTAGCATATTCATTCCCTACTTGTAAGATGACTTTTTCCCTTGTTGTTTTTTCAAAATAAAGGGTATAATATATATATATATATTATTTTTTTTCCCAAAATGCTTTAGAAAATGACCTTCTAAGTAACATTTAGTAGTTCTTACTCTGGATATGACTTCTCAAACAGAGCATGTCCCATGTGCTGATGATCTCTCCTAAAAAGCAACCCCTTCTTACAACATCTGCATCAATCTTTAATACCCTACACTGAAGTTACAACAAGGTTTCTACTTGCCTGGGTAAGTACAGTTCACCTACACTTGCACTCTAATTCTCATTTCACATTCCTTTCCTCTGTTATGCTTCTTGCATATATAAGCACATACTTCTTGCTATCCAAATGAACTGTAACTTTATTTCTTGAAATTTTTATTTCCTTCTTAACCTGTCATCTGTTTAGGCTGCTGCATGCATTCAACTTGCACCACCATCTGCTTGTTTCAGTTGTTCCCATATTCTCTTGCCCCCCAAAGATATTCCTATTCTGTACTTTCCCTCTTGGAGCCCAGCTATAAACTTTTCTTTCTGTCCACTTTTTCCACCTGTGCATTGGCAAACCTTTCCATCTACTAATAGACAAATCCTCAACACCAGCCTATGAGGTGGCCTAAGCTGCATTTAGAAACTAAGATTTCTATCAAGTTTTGGAGTCACTAAATAGTTGTCAATTATTTTAGAAATATTATTCAGTTGTACTACCTTAGTTACATTGCTAATTCAAGTGGAAAAATTCCGCAGTTTCTTCCCAGAAAGTTGGATTTTTAAACCAATGTTTTAAAGCTAGCCTTTGGAAAACTCTAGACTCAGTGATCATATAAATGTCAAAATCGTGTAATAATGGGCAATTTTACATAAAAGCATCTCTTAATCTTCATAATCATATTGATATGTTTTTCCTTGCATCCTTTTTGTCTTCTCTGTCTGCAGAAAACAATTCTTAACTTTTAAATTTTCTTCACTCTTTGTATTTTTAACTGAAGGGGAAATGTGAGCCTCTATTATATGGCCCTTACAGTAAAGCAACTTAAATCTTCTCTGTCTCTGTTCTCTGTAACTGACTCATCACAGTCAGTTTTTACCTATTTCACTTCCCCTAATAAATACCAAAAGCATAGAAAAATTATTTATAACTGTAAATATATAAGTTCATGCAGGTAAAACTTATAATGTGAGACATAATTACTGAGTATCTTGTAGCAGGTTAGGAAAATTTCTTACTCTAGAAGATGCCAAGAAAAGTTAAATTATTCTTTAATTTTAAGGCGGAATTATCTGTAAATCTAGGAGAAAGAAAATACTTTGAGTGAAAGATCAAGAAGTGATTTTTATTACAAGGAAAGGAAGATTTCATACAGTAAAAAAAGGATAAGGGACAGATTCAAACATACACAGAGAATTAGCTAGCTGAGTGAGCAATGTAGGAAGATAATCTAACGAATGAAGGATTAAAAGAAAAATAGCAATTCAGGAAGAAGAAAACATTAGGTATACAAGAAGAAACAGCTTAATGTAATATAGGATTAAAATGACTTGGAAAATCAAGCACAGATACTGAGACTGAAGATGAACTCTTAAAAAAACCCCAACAAAACATTCAACCAAAAAACCCCAAACATCTAGGGAAAAAAGATTCATAATAAAGCAAAACCCACTTATGGTTCAGTAATATACCACAGTTCCAAAATGGTAAATTATGCTCTATGATATATTTACCCAAGTGCTGACATGCATTAAAAATATGTATATATAGAAAAGGTTCTGTTCTCTTGATACTTAAGTTTCTTAAGTTTCTTTCACTGTTCAAGCGTGACAATGTGCCATTATATACAAAAGTAGTGTAAAGAATAAAGAGTGAATATTGAATAATGAATCTAAGACACACATTTGATGAATCTGGAAGAAATTACTTTGTTTAATTGAAAAGACAAAAGATGGATAGCAAACTCGGATGAAAGTTTCAACATAGAAATTGTTTCCTAAAACGGAAGGGATACTACTATGATAAGAATTACTTGTTCTCATTAAAGAATTTAAAATAAAAAGAAAAAAGAAATCCTAAACCCTCTAAGCTTACTTTGTCTTAAGGAAATTTAGGAAAGCTTTGTAAACAGGTAGCTGTTGAAAGAGAAGAATGTAAATACCTAAGGAAACTGTGGAACTGGATATTTTAAAGAAGTTACTAAACATCATTAGACATGGGCTAGGTATTAAAAGGCTCATTGCAGAAAGTCCCAGCCCTCCAATCCTGAATTACAGAAGATGATCAGCAAATCACAAGGCATTTCACAGCAATCGTAAATTCACAGGAATGAATTCACAGTTGATACATGGGGAGGCTGAGACAGGATGGACCCTCTGATGTCTAGCCTCAACCAGCTATGCCATATGCAGCATTTTGTTTGTATAAATAAGCAAAATGCAGTCTGACTCTCCTGCATTTGTCTCAAAACAAACATAATGTGCTTTCTATATTAACTGGTATTTTATCCTTGTTGCCTTGATTAATCATTTTATGCCATCTGCAGCATCAACCTCAATGTGATGCACTGAATCAATTGCTATTACTAGTGTTTGGAATTGAAGATCAACAAAAATAGAAGTATCAAATAGCCTCCTCCATGCCAAATTTGAAGGAAACAAGCTGCCAGTTGGGTTTTATGTAACAGATACACGACTTTAATAAAACTGATAAGGTTGCTTTTCAACAGAGCTATATTAAAACTTTCATTAGTCTTCTGCAGTTCTCAACACCTCCACGTGGATTCTTATCTTGGATGGGAGATAAAAATGCCACGTGGCAACCCAGAACCATGCTCATAATGAAACAGCAGCATAAAGAGAAACTCACATCAACAAAGAGATGTGTATGCTGACACATGCATGAAAAGGTTCTGCAAGCAGATCTTCCCAAAAGAACCCCCCCATCCCTGCTGCACTTTCTGCTGCACCTCTTTAAATCTGCAGTGACCTCACCCAGGTGTCCACACACAGAACAGTACAGGGGATGTGACGGCTGAATGGAAAAGTGAACAAAGTAGAAAAAATATAATGGGTATTACTTCCTTATTGAAGTCTCCCAGAAAGGCCTGGTGATATTTGGTGGTGTCTAAAGAAAAAGGGTCAGTGAAAGATAGTGTAGGAAAGAAGGGCAGACTGTTGCAATCCAAGAACATTGCCAGGGCATGGACACATGGTAGCCTAACAGGTTAGCTGAGAAGATGACTGCTGAAAGAATAGTGTATAGACATTTTTGAAAGAGTATCACTGAACTCAGATTCCTAGTGGGGAAACAGAGCTCCACAACCATCAGATAACTGTGGTTTGGAATCAAAGTTTATGGGTAAAAAACGTGTGCCTAATAATTGTACTGAAAAAGAAAAAAACCCACCAACCTCCCCCTCCCCCCCAAACTGTTATTGCATGGATTTATAGACTCAAGACTTACACAGCTTAGTACTGTGCAGCTTGACTATTACTGAAACATATTTGAGTAATGAGTGTCAAAGGAGGGAGACTGCTGATATGGTATATTTAAATTCATTATTGTAGTGGAATTAATTTATGTTAGGAATTCAGAAACTGGGACAGTAGGTATATTGCAAGCCCTTAATTAATAACTGGAGCTAAGAGGTAAAAAAAAAAAAGGTGATTTGCCTTTAGAATAAGATGCTTCTTCTGTGAATACTCTAATAATAGTTTCCACTTTTTACTTTGACAGAAAAAGTAATGGATTATGGAATTTTTAAGTACTGACCCAAGTTTCACCCAGAATATTTTAGGTTTACCATTTGTGCATATCATGACCATACAATAAACTAAAATTAACAGCTGGAAGGTGACACATTCTTAAGGCAGCAGTGATTATGAAAAGGGCTGGGGAGCCAGTTTAAGCAGCTAGCTAAAGCTTTGTTCAACTGTTAATTTAATTACTTTGTGTTATATCCTGTGTCACAAGTCTACCACACGCTCAGAAATGCAAAACCTGTTGGGATGCACTCTGACAGCTGTTCAGCTCCATTCAAAGCTGCCACTAGTGTTGTGAAAGATGCTGTTTCAATTTTAAGCTCTGTAAATGACCATAAAAAGTTACATTTGGTCAGCCTGATCCCTGATGAGAATTCCATGTGGAATACCCAAAGTGGAAATGTCATGGGCTGTTTCGATGGTTCTTTGTAGTGAGGACCAACACTCATCTAGAACAAAACATACACCACTGCCTAAATTAACATAGTTTTGATTTTGGTTTTATTGACTTGCAGTTATACACTAAGGGATTGAAACCAAGAAAGAAAATGGTTCCCTCCACAGGTAGACAGCAGGAGGCTTGGGTTTTTTTTGCTTTTTTGTTTTTTTTTTTAATGAAAGTTTTACAAGTTCTTTCTCATAAATATTTCATTTTATCACTCTATTGACATGCTGAATATGTCCCATTTGGAAGAAGTCACTGGCAGCTGTAAGCTTCCCAGTGGAGTTCCATCAAGCTGGAGCCTTCTCCCATAGGATCGCTACCACTGTAGCAATTCTGTGCCCATTACATACAGATATTCTAAATGGAACTGCATTGTTGGAAAACTTCACATTATTTCCACTCAAATTATACTGTCAGAAAAGTCTACAAAAATGGGGTTGTATTAATTACAGCAGATAATTCTGTGAGAATGAGACATAAGACCGAATTTATAGTTCTGCTCCTACCTGAGGGGTCAGACTAATCCTGTCTCTGTGTGTTAGGTCAGTTCATCCAACCCATACAAACCTCTGCCATTCTACAAAACTTCAAACAACTAAAAGTGCATGAGGTATGTTTAAGGTCTTTTCCTACTCACATAAGTTGAGCAATCTTTCCAAATACAGATTCCAAGGGGAAAATTTGCCCCAAAGATCTGTGGTTTTCTATTTTCAACCTGAATTCAAAATTCGCACGATAAACGCCTACAGGGCATACATTTCAATTAAATTTATATTGCTATCTTCAGTGAAGCCATCTGTAGGAGGCGTGCAAATAAAATGAAATTTAGCACCCTCATTCCTAAAGTTTTAGAGCATGTGTGGTATTTTACACATTTAATGTGAGTGCCCCAAATGTCACCATAAAGGTAAACATGCCAGTTTTTAAATATCAGGCTCAGCATGTAGTTGCAATATGTGACAATAAATCTGGCTTTAAAAAGGGGATAAGGCATGCAAAGGTGAAAAAACTGTGATTTTCCTCTTCAAACAGATAAAATGTTCCTCCCCAAATCTGTGTTACATAAGTTTTATAATAATCCTCCTATTTGCACTGTAAATTATTTATGCAAAACTATTTTAAATATACCTGTATGCTATTTAAAAAAGATTAAAACTTCAAAATTACAAGAACTACTTTTCAGCCTCTATATTCTAGGCTGCTCTTTTAGTAGTTTTCAAGTGTTTATTGCATTATTTCACTTAACTTGAAGGTTACACCAAGGACACTCCAAACAATTGTACTTAATCATGTTATTTGATGGGCTGACACTGAAGCTTCTTTCATGGCATGGATTTAAAAATTAACTGACATAAAAATGAAAATACTTCTAGAGCTGAAGCAATTTTACAGCAGGAAGGTGGAAACAAGGATTAATAGATTTGAATAAGTGGTCTTTTGAAAGTACAAGAAAAAGAAAGTAAGTTTACAACTCAGTGATGCCTAGGTGACTGACTGTGACATAAGACAATAAAGATTCATCTTTTATATGATTTATGCAAAACACAAAGACAAGTGGTGAAATAGATGCAGAGCGGGCAAGAAGATACATGTGCTGATACATATTTATACCATGAACTGCTTCTACTGTAAAACAGAGAAAACTTTTTAACACCTTATATTGAATAGTCCCTCTAAAAATGATAAATATCAACATAGTCCAAAATTCAATAAATATTTATGAACTAAATTATGAATTAAGTGCAATAAAGACAACAGAAACTACACCCACGTATCTTTAAAATCTCATCATTTAATATAAGAAAGCAGCCTACTCTGCAATCTAAGAAGGTAACATGATATCTGTGATTATGACTTAGAAAGATTAAAAGTGCATGTGTATTTTTCATGTTTGAATGTGTCTACCAATTATGCTATTCTCTACTGATAATGAACTAACATTAAGTTACATACAGAGACAACAACAAAAGAACTCATGTCATTATTCTGGAATCAGGTTGAGCCTTACTAGAGAGAGCATTATCACAAGCATAATTTGTATAAGTCTTATTTTTAAAAATATTAGAATGTTATGAAAGATGTTGGGAGATTTCATTGTGACTCCTCAAAGAGAATTTATTGGTCCAGTCTCATTAGATGTTCTCCAACCATAAATTTCCCTTCAACACTACAAGGATTGTTACTGATTTAAAGTGATAAGGAGAAAGCAAATGGTTCTTCAAATTACACTTGCATAAACTTGGTACTGCAATTCCAATGTCACCTTGGAGAAAACCAGAAAGGACTGATATCCAGTGCTTCATTAGACAAGTGACAAAATACAAGTGTTTACTAAGATTTGAACTTGTGGATACATAGACCATAAACAAGTGTAGAAGATGTGCCTGGCACTGCATCAGCAATGCTTTAAATTATGTATGATAATATACTGACACACAGTGACCATTATTACCATTATACATTTGCTTTATACAATTAAACCTCCAAACACTCCTTCACAGGAGGTAACAAAAAAGTGACTGTGTAACAGTATACATAAAACCCTTAGCAGTGAAATTTATAGCATTAAATGATGCAGTAAAAAAAATTTTAAAATTAGTAAATCTTATATTTCATTTAATATACTTAACAGAATAATCAACCATCATAACGTGATTAAGATCGCAAATCTCCAAATCTGTTTTGTTTTTTGGACTGAATATTTTACTACACTTTCCTCCTAACACAGCAAATTAAATGTAAAAAATAATAAGAAATGAATCATACATCTTCCCCTTACGGATGTATTTCCTATAGCTGATGGCAGTTGTAATGTGATAAAAGCTACCACATCCAAATTTGAAGTAGAATCTCTGCATAGATTTTCAGAGTACAGCCATGTGTGTCACACAGGGCTAGGACTTCCATTCCCTCTCCTAATTGCCAGTTTAAAAAGTACTTTCAACTCAGACACAAAGATTAACTAAACCACAGCATATCATTCTATGTGAAGCATTACTGCAAAGTAGCCACAAAATGATTATTCAAGGTCAGTGATTGAATCACTGGTCAAGTTACAAACTGAGCACTGCATTTCCATCTCTACTTTTGAAAGGATTAATTCAAACAAATGAGGATTTCCAACAAAACACTTCCACTGCTTCATGTATATAGGTCCATGGTAACTGTTGAAGTTCCTTCATGAGTCATATTCTAATTTCTAGCTGCTTTATAGAAAACAAAACAAAAATCAACTCACAAAACCCACAGATGTAGGCACATCCCCAGGCACTACAAAAGATAAACGCTTAGCTGCAGTGTGAATCCAGCTCATATTCCATTTCTATTTAGAATGTGATTAATGTTCTAATAATAAAAAAAAAATAATAGTTTGCACTGAAATTTATTAGGAAATAACTTTAAAAGCTGCTGTATTTCATGTGCACACTCCTGCATTTTCAAATCTTTAATTATGCAAAAGCCAGACCAGAAATTTGATTAGATTCAAAAATTAAACCCAAAACCAGCACAGCTAATAATCCAATTTAATCCAAACAACAGAACTCATCCAGGGATTCTTATGTCAAACCCGTAATTCTGCTTGAACCACAGATCAAATTTCATCAGCAGAAAGCCATCCCACTTCTTGCTAAGACATTCAAAGGTATAATTAGCCTCACTGGGTAAAATGTGGGTTTGTTCCAGCCCGAATCTATTCAAATTCAGATTCTAACCTTGAGTTCTCATTTTGCCTTTGCCTGGCAAACAATAAAAGCAGATAGAAGATACTTGCAGTGAGGAGACAGAGATACACATATATATCCTATCATTTAACTACCTATGTTTCTGCTGGATAATTTAGGAATTACACTAATGCAAGAAAAGTGTGAATAGAAAGTTGAGTTCTTTATGGCTTACAGTATACACCTGCATCACTTGAGACAAATGAATCACAAAGGGTAAGACAGTAAATATATTTTAGGATTTTTCAAATAAATATTATAGATTGAAAAAGCTTTAAGTGTTCTAAAGATCAATACTAACAAGGTTATTTTTTTAAAATACTTTATGCATACACCAAATTCTTTTACTTCCATATTTAAATGTTTCTCTTTATGCTGTTGTATTTCATACAGTAAAATCTTTCATATATAACTTACTTTCTTGTCTTCATTATATTTGTGGAAAATTTCTTGTGCTCTTTCTTCACCACCATCTGTAAACAGCATAATAATCTTATTGCAGTTAGCCCTGGAGACACTGTGCTGTAGGAGATACAAACAGAAGAGTTTTTACATTTCAGACTACAAGGAATAACAGCTGTTATATCTGGTGGCTTTTATAGCTACACACTTACTAGTTTAACATGGTAATGTCAAAACATAAAAAATGTTTTAAAATTTCATTTAATACTCCTTTCTGAATGAAAAATAAAATAAAATAAACCAAACCTTTTCTGTTCCATGATACTTAACTATGAGTCACTTCAGATCTGGCCCAGCAGAGTGCAAGAGGGATTTGGTGGTTCCTTTCACCTCCACAAACACGAGGGGAGCTCTTTATCTCATACTCATCACACCAACCCCACAGTGGTCCTCGACACATGCTCGGCATGAGACTTGCACACTGAGGATCCCTGAATATTTTTACTCCTCTTTTCTCATTCTTGCTTTTTTTTCCCGTTATCATTACTTTCCTTATGGAAATTGGGGAACGATGGACCTGTAATGAATTACTGAATATGCTTTTTTTTTTCTGTTGGACTCCTACTCACAAAAACTTTCCAGCTCACTGATGCTTGAATAAAAACTCTGTTAATTTAAGCGTCCTTTAGGATATCCATTTAAGAAGCTTTGAAATATTTTTGTCGTTTTTCCTTAAAATGAGCTTCATCTTCCAAACCTTTAATTCTTTCATGTTGTTTTTAAATTATTAATACTCTCAAGCGAATAGCTAATCTTTAGTAAAGTATTTTAGAATAAGGTTTACATAATATATTGTAGCCAAGATATGGCCACCTAGATTATTAAAATCTCTCCATCACCTACTTTTCCAATTATGTTGCATCTCAGAGCTGAAAAATGGAGCATGTTCCATTATTTTTGGAGAGCAAGCCTGAAACAGAATTAAGAAGCCTTCTGACTCCTAATTCATCAATGTAACTAGTAAAGCCCCTGAGAAAAATGCAGTGTGTTTTGCAAAGAAATAAAAACATTGTTCCACAGCCAGATCAATAGAAGTAAGCATGAATTTTGGCTCCTCTTCCTGTATTTTCTATAAGTTAAGAATTTAGTCTAAGCAAATTGCTCATTACTTTTGCAGCCATTCCTTGCCCTTTGTGTTGCATACAAATGGCGCCAGCCAGACATACCTTGGTACTTCTGAGTACTTGGATGTGGCAGAATAAAACCCTTAGAGATCCAGTGAAAAAAATTCAAATTATCCTTCCACAAGCTTGAATTTTGCTATATGAATTCACTCTAGAGTCAGGAAAATAAATAAGACAGCTGTCCTTACAAAGTCCCCAGTTCCCCCCTCTTTGCTCAGAGTGACTGTCCCCAGGCTGGTCAGGTGTGATGAGCCCACTTCCCTCTGCCACTTTTCATTCTACTCACTGGTATAATTCCTGTTCAATATTCAGTGAAGAATTAATTATTTTCTTACCATTACTGCTTTCAAATTTAATAATTTGGGGGGGG
>VWZS01009483.1:518735-532230 GCA_013397075.1 Rhabdornis inornatus
GGGGAGGGGGGAAGAAAAAAAAAAGAAATCAAGCCTGAAGATTTAAACCCAAAGACTCCCTTACATGTAACAACATAGAAAATCTGCCTGAAATCAATACCTTCTCTCCAACCTCATCAGCACACCGTGTTTCAGTTGGAATTAAATAATTTATGACCATTTTTCGCTTATGAAATATAACTTGCAAGATACTGCTTTGGGCTGCAATTCTCTCGATATTAAAAAAGTAATAAAGTAGGGTTGGATGCCTCATAAATAAAGAAATTCACCTACACTTACAGTGATTTAATATATAGACCAAAATAAGATCAGGGGGACAAGGAAAGGGACCAAAATTTGCTCATATTATGGGACTTTTCTGAGCATTTTGAGAGAACCACTACTATGGGCAATGGGAACTTGAGCAAGGCTTTGCTTTCACTAAGACAGGACTTTTTGTGGCTTACTTAGCATATGCTTACACAGTATCAGAAAAACGCAATTTTATCTCCTTGTACTTACAGAAAGGCATTTATTTACACTACATTGTTTAGACACTAAAGTCATGTGACAAAAAAAAAGCTAAGATTTTAGCCTCCAAACATTATAGGAAACCTGAATGTGAATAAACTCAAATCATATGATATTACCCCATCCCTGGAACTGTTTAAGGCCAGGCTGGATGGAGTTCTGAGCACCCTGGTCTAGTGAAAGGTGCCCCTGCCCATGGCAGGGGTGTTGGAACCAGATGATCTTTAAGGAATTTAAAACATATCTTTGTCCCCCCCCACTCCTTTGGTCTAAAATGGAGAGGTACTGGCTCAGGGAGTGAATCCATAACAGACTGTTAAAAGCTGGTGTTGTAATTTCATCATTTTTCTGAACAGTTTGCCTTAGCAGTCCAATGGGCCACAGCTCAGTGGGAAGGTGTTGTCTATACAGGAGCTTCTCCAGGACAAGAAACAGCTGCTTAGCTTAAATTGCAAAAGAATACAAGTAGAATTGGGATATGTATTAATTTTTAGCTCTCTCTTCTATTTGATACATGTCTTATCGTTTTCTTTCAAACAGGCAAGCAAGACATGACCCATTTTATACTGTGTCTAAAACTGCTTTTGTTTCATACAAGTTTCACATCTTTAACTTTTTAAGTGGCAGGTTACAATTAGATCTTGTGACACGACACTTCAGGAATGCATTTTTCACTATTTTTTCTTTAAAAAACCATAGATATTACAGTATGAGGGAAAAAACCCTCCTGAACTGCTAAAGCTGAAGTAATATGATTTTCAAAGAAATAGCAAGTTAATGTAACAATAAATAATGTGAAAATGCTGAATGAAAAATACAGAATCCAGCTTATTGCTAATCAGATGAATTAGTATGTTGAAAAACTTAAGTGACTGTTTCCATTCAGGAACATATCAGACTGTAATTCTTTCATGGTATCAAACATTACTTTGATATACTGGAAAACTGTTTGAAATAATTGTCATCCATAAACAGTACCCACAAAATTATTTTGAAAATTTGAGCAATACTGCATTTATATGGACCTTAAAGCAGTTGGACTATTTGAATTCATAAATATACAACTGGAAACTAACCCAAAGCATATTTTTTATTATTTATTTAAGCCTGTATTATACCACCATATTATATTGTCTTTTCACCAGAGTCTTGGGCTAAACCCATCACCAGCCCTTTACTCTTCCTGCTAAATGGATTTGCCAATATTTGGAGAGGATGAGCATATATCCAGAACCTTGTGCAGTCCATAATGTCCAGCCATATCTTCTAGTCTTGCAGAGATCATGTGAGGCAAATCACACTTCTGCCTCTAGCTACAAGAGAGACAGTATCACTTTAACACTGAACTCCAAATATTTTTTAAGTAATACTTTAGTCCCACAAAAAAGTCCAGTTTGAGGCCTCGGCTGTGTTCAGCTTTTCTTAATGTTGCCTGTACACGAAGTATGTACCTGGTGCTGCACCAAATGTAATCCATAACTGTAAGCAAATATCAATGTTATGAGAAATGTATTTGGCAAAATTTATTGTCTTCCTGGTTCCCTCTGCATAAGATGTCACCAGGTGCAAAAAAGGGGAAAATGCCATCCAGCCTGGTCCAAAATGTCCAACAGATTTCAAAATACTGTTTGTGGTTTTATATAACCATCAGCAGAGGACACCCACTCATTTCCCCACCACACCCCTCTGCTAATCTGAATAGTGATATACTGAGAAAATTCCCATTAAAACATTGCATTTTCCTTTCCTCCATCAAAATTTGACAAGGTTATGATTTTTTACATCAGATCTAGCCTTAAACTGCATATGCAATTTCGGGGAAGTGTCCTGAACTTCCGAAAAAGACCCAAAAAAAACAAAACCAAAAAAGAAAACTCAAAACAAACCAAAACACAACCAAAACCAGTAAGGATAAGTATACATTTCTTACTTGTTAAGCTATACCTTACCTGCTGTAAAGTGATACAGCTTTATTTACACTAAGGTTTAAGATACAACATGACTACTTCAGGCAGGCGAGAACTATTTTTTAAACAACAACATAAACCATTTTAAATTTACAGATAAACTCAAAAAATTTTCTATAAATGGGAAACATTGCTGTTCAAAACACTAGTGCCTAGGTGAAAACGAGAAAGTGCAATGTATTTAAAACATAGAAACAATGCATTTAATTATTGAGGAAATTATTATTTTTATACATGAGAAAGAAAAGCATTAGAATAGTCTCAGTGAGTGAATACTACCCTTCAGGCATCATCAGGTGCCTAGTATTCCTCTATTAACTCATTTCCTCCCCTCTCTCTTGCTCAGACATAGTAAACCATAGTAAAGTATTTATGACTTCTAATAAGTGTGAAATTGTAGGTTAAGTAAGCATTGCTAGGAGATGATGTGGTAACAATTTAAATAATAACACAGTAACACAGATCTTTCCACAGATCTTAAAATTAACTGCAAGTCAACCACTACCACAAGTATGTGTCAACTGTGAATCACATGTTAAATGAAAAAGCAGCTGAATGAATGAAGTAAAACAGTACACCAGATTAAAAACCAAATTAATTCCAAAGTCTTAGCAACCTGCTGGGGAACCTGCATGAAAAAACATTGTTGGGATAAATTTACTTGTTAAATATAGGTTTGCACTTCTATCACTTAGTTACACAATGAAGGAGCATGCAGTGGCCTGCTGAACATTCCAGTTCTCCTTCTGCACTTGACAGCAGAGAGATCTAATTTAAATACTTACATTTAGTAGCTGTTCAAAAGCATAGCTAAAGCCTTTTTTGTAATCTGTAATTCCTTTAGCAGAGATTTTGTAGACAGCTTCTTTCAGTTTCTTCTTGTTCCTCACATTGGCTTGGACAAGATGATTAAAGCAACTGACATTCTGAGCATTATTATTAAACTGCAAAATAAATAGAAATAGTATTAAAAACAGTTAATTTTCTTTTCTGTGTACTGTAGAATTAAAGCTTTAAGTTTTCTGGATCTTCGTGAGATAAAGAATGTCAAACCTACATTTTAATTTCCACTATGCTGAGAACAACCAGTAGTGACTGGAGATTCCAAAATGAGACCATGTATTTTGAAAAACAGGTATTTGATGCTTCACTCTGTGGTAACCCCAAAAATCTACTATAGTGGAAAAGTTCCCATAAATTTTGCTTCAAGTTTATATAAAGAAATAAAGAAATAAAACTCAGAAATGCAGAGTTGAGGAAATTAAAAAAAATAGATAAAATCTATTTTGCTTTTTTTAAACCCCTGAAAAATATTGGTTGAGTTATCAGGTGACTTCCATATTTCATGAATTGGTTTGGTGGTTTACAGTGGAACTTGTAGATCAGATTCAATTGGTATATATCAATTATGGAAAACAAAATACACTCTTGGAAGCACAGGAGAGTATAGCTGCAAATATGAGAACACTGATGATAGCAATAGAAATCTGTGTCCTGAGAACACACATACTCCTGCTGTCTTACTCACATTTCCATAAAAACTACTCCCTGAAAAGTAATCTACATGATATTCTGACATTATGTAAAACCAAAACCAGAATTTTTCTAAAATGCAAAATGTTGTCTGCACAAGTGGAAATCAGCTTAAGATTACTTTTAAATTTGTCTCTGTATAAACATGCATATATTCACGTATACTAAAATACAGACCTCACTATTTACATTTCAACTGAAAGCAAATTATTATGCCTACTCCTGATTTTGGATGTTCAATGAATGTAAACATAAATGGAATTTTATGCTGTCAACCTGGCGCAAGGCCTTAAAACAACTTAAAAATCAAGCCCCATTGGTTTACGTCTCACTACTGCTAACTAGTTCAATAATGCTTTGTAGATTAAAAGGTAAATAAGGTCACAGGTTTCAATAAATGCTCAACTACTCACATGCCTAAATCACTAAGTACCAGGCACAAAGTACAGGGAGAGAATTTCTTTCAGCAGCAAATACCAACCTGGAACTGTAGGACACTTATAACAAACAAAACTTAAAAGGATGAAGGGATTAATAATATTAAACCATTTTAATAATGCGTAGTATTTAAATTCATATTATTAGGGGGTTACACGGTATGTTCTTAATGTATTCCATGTTGCCCAGAAAAGAATATTTTTTGGGACCACACAAACCCAGAATGTTTTGCTGCTTAAGCAAAACCATGAGATGATCACACAACTGTAACCAGTTCACTCTGATGCAAAACACTGATACACTTGATGCTTCCAATAAAAGATTCTTACAGAAGTAACCAGTAAATCACCTAAAGATTATTGGATACATAAAGCATGTGGGAGTTAAAACAGTTATTGTGCTGTGGAATTATTTCAGTTTGCCTCAACCTAAATTTATAGCCATGATAGGAAAATTACAGACATAAAGTAATTTTATAAAGACAAGGTCTGAAAACCAATTCAAATTGTGAGTTGGGGTGAAACTAGAGAAATTGTACTTGGAAGGTAGAAAACAAAATACCTAGTAGGGAGCTCTGCCCTACAAAAGCCAATTTCATTTGAAAAAATAAAATGAAAACACTCATCTGCTTCACCAGTGATATTACATAGAAATTATTTAATGATCTAATATAAAAGAAATCCTTAGTTCAGTCCTATGGCCTGTGCATTCCTTGTCTTGGCTAGAACAAACAGCAGTTTATACATTCAAGTGAAAATTTAGTGACAAGAGAAAATTTCTCCCTGGAATGTCACTAATATTAAACTGCCAATCTAAGTTGCTTGCTAGCAGTCCTGCAAATATATCAGGATAATTATTTCTAAGAAGGTCAGATATCCAGCACACAGATTGGTAATTATGGCTACAGAAATTATTTAAAAAATATTTTCAGGAATACTGATTCAAACTGTGCAGGCAGCTGACAAGGAAACTGTGCCATACTACACTAATACATTAAACTGTATTGCACTGGACTCACATATGCTGTAAAGTGTACAAAGGGTCAAGCCACAAACACTGATGTAAAATGAAGGAGAGAAATGACACATTTGTAGCATGGAGAGTTACATCAACCAAAGTCTGCAAATGCTGTAATTTAATTAAGCAAATATATGAGCCAGCTGTTTGCAGAGACATCAGTCAACATTAATGTTAATGCCAGTCAGAAAAGCAGATGAGCAGAGTTTTTGATTAGATGAAGGAATCAGTAGATGGAACAGCAATCCTCCAGAATGAACATTTCCTTGTTTGCTAGGAGATGAAGGCAAGGCTCAAATCTGACTGATGAAAATGCTCAAAGGGGGAAAGAAAATTCAGGGGTGAATTTAATTAATCTGAACTCCAGTAAAGTACTGAAGTAATGGAAGGATTTCAGCTGTGAAAGCCACCAGCTCATCCTTAAAACTGACTTTCCATGTGTGAGAAACACCAGGACCATTCAAAATTTAAGTTAGCCAAACTGAGGCAGGTTTTAGTTGTACTTATCTGAAACATAATGGTAACAGTGGCACTATAATTTTTTACACATTAAGATGTGTAAAAAAATTTACACATCTTAATTTACTAGCCAAAATAGCTACTGTAAGCCTTTACTGATTACTGGTCACATTGTCTGATCCCTAAGTAACATAATAATGCTTATTTCAGTTCACAAGATTTCTTGAAAACACACTTAGTATTTAACTGAAGAAAGAAAATGTAAGCTTTCATAAGCAATTGCCATTTCAGAAAGTCTATGTTCTTACAAAATGAAATCCTATCAACGGTGTAAAATTAAGGTAATTACAACCCATATTTTATTGAACAAAGTACTCTCGGTGTATCTATGTGAAATATGTCAGTTGGGTATTTATCAGCTTGGCATTCCCCCTAATTATTGCCGTAAATATAAACATATATAACAAAAGTGCTGTTGGTAAAAAGGAAATAAATGGATTTTTTTATGATGCCATGGGCTCAGTGATTCACTTACAAAACAATATATGACATTTAGAGGCAAACCATTCAATTGTTAAAATGTAAAGCCACCCTATAGAGTCTGTAACCACCAATGACAGCTTCTATTTTCTTCAAGTATATGAAAAGCTTATTCCTCATCTAAGCTAAAATAAGAGAAGCTTGCAGCAAAACAGTTGTATATAATGGAAAACAGGATAACCTTGAGCTTTTTATTTTAAAGCATCACGAAGTATTAATATAATTAAATCTGTCTTGTAATTATCCCTGCAAGGTATAGGATCTAGATGAAGTTTCCACTGGATTATTTCGCACTACCCCAATTATTTATATCCTTTTGCAGTCTGCACCTTTGGGATGTCCCAGAACAATCCTCTGTTCTGAGGAAATTAAGACCTTCTCCTCACAGCTTTGGGCAGGAATTACTTAGCCATCTATTGGGGCACAAAAAGTCTCAAGAGAACTTGGCCTCATTGACCTCAGCCCACCAGTACAATCCTTGGCAATATATGGGGCAACTCAATAACCTGAAAGGTAAGAAAACCAATTCAGCTTAACAGGAAAGTCCAAATGAAGGGCTTTGGGCCTAATTGCTGCATGACCTTTGTCATTCTGGAGAAGGTCTGAAACAGAAATACTAACCTGACAGTCTTAAAAGGACTTTATCTTCTGATTCAGAAAAGAATCAACTTGTGAAAACCAAATGAAAAAAACAGTGAGAAATTATACAGAACTGCAGCAAAAGATTTAAATGCTTGAGACCTTTCCCCTCCCTTGGGTAGCTCCACTGAGCTGTGGGCTCCTCCAGGCACATGGACTCCTGCAATCCACAGTGCCCCAAGAGACGAACTTAGGGAAAATAGGAGGCTGTCATTCTTAAAACCTCTTCTTCTTCCAGAACAGTTACTTATGCATTGCTAAAAGCCTTCTCTTTTCCACAATCTCAACCTGGAAATCATTCTAATCGAATTACTAAAACTGCTACCATAACATGAGGCTATTAGGGAATTCAAGGGAAGTGAAACAGAAATATTCTTTTTTTTTTTTTCCCTATATCTGGTCCCACGCTAAGCACTTTGTGGATATGCAGATCAAAAAATGAATAACAAGACTCTACAGAGAGGTGTTTTCATTAAGAGGGTAGTATAAGGCAAAAGAAGGTGGGTGAACCCTCCCCCCCAAAAAAAGTCTGAAACGAAGAAAGTAAGTACCAGAATTCAAAATTGGGATATACAGGGACTGAAAAAACGTTTGAGATGTTTAAGTAGAAAGATCAAAGCTATCAAGCAGCCTAGGAAAAAAAAGAAAACAAGAAACAAAATAGATTAGGAGAAAACCAAAACCAAACCAAACCATTTATAATATATTGTGGGGTTCTTTTCCAAAACTGCATTCTTTTTAATACATTACCTGCTCAGCAGATACAAACTGCCCTGTCTGTTGGGAACTCCTTTTATAAATCTGCCTTTTGCACATACCAGCCAACCTCACTCCAGCTGACAAACTTCAGGAAGTTACAGTGCATATAACCCCCAGGGCTATCCACACTTTAACATCACAGTCATTTTCAAATATTACTCAGTACCTTGGACTCCTTCTAAAATAACTCAGTTTTCTCATTTCATTGGTGAGAAAAGTGAAGCAACAGGAAATAAAAAAGTAAATCCAAGGCAAAGGCATGGCCTAAATCTTAATTTCCCACTACAAGAATATGCTTTTTCCCTTTCTTTTGTGCAAATAATTCCAAGTCCTCAAATTTACCTTTTAACTTGATATTAGTTATTTTGCTATAAGCCATTTAAACCACACAGTCAAACAGGGCACGAATTTTTAAAGCATGGATTCTCATAAACATTTTATCCCTTAAACTTCTTCAAAAGGCATATACAGCTAATGCCATTTATTCTGAAGACTACAGCACTGTAAGAGAAAAATCCTTGATTTCACAGGAAATATAGGAATAGATGAATGTTTCAAATTCTCTTCTGTATACCCATCCATCCCTCTCTAAAATTCTAAATAGATCTCCATCTCCCAAGGAGATATGTAAGTGATATAAATTTAAGGGATATAAATCCAAAATCCAATGTCAATCATTCATGTTGGCAAGTGTAGGATGTTATTTAAATACAAATAAAACATTTCAATTGATTCTGCTTCTTTTACGAAAGGAAACACAGAGCATTCCCTTCATTACACTGTCTTAGAATTCACATTTACATAATGCTAGCAAAACAAGTGAACTTTGAAAAAAGCATCAGAAAAGAGATGTTTTAAAGAATAAGATTTAATTAAGAATTAAAGACTATCATCTTGGGGCATTATTTTATTTTATTTTTACCAGAAAGTGCTTATTACTGTTTCTGACACTCAACAATTTTTTTTCGGCTGTATCGGATACAAATTGATCTATCTATATCTAGAAATGTATGCATAAATATAACTATGTACAGTTATTTGCTTAATTGTTTGACATGATCAAGAAAGCAAGCTTCAGTCAATATTTACCGACGCTTTCCAGACAAAACATTAATCCACTAAGGAAAGCCACACTTCTCAAAAAGCACAGCAATTACTTAACATAAATCCTTACAAGAAGAAATACAGGAATTCAGCATGAACTCTGTGATTCAATTTGAAAAGGACAAAATCTTCTGTAAAGCATCTCATTACTGCAAAATGCAAAACCGAACGACAATAAATTGAAAACTTAAAAAAAATCTTTCAAGTTTTAGTCACTAGGTGGCACTAAAACAAAAAAGTTGAACTGGTCTTAAAAGTACTATGAAATGTGGTATTTTACATTTCTGTTGGAGGGCATTGGTACTTTCTGTGATTAGCATAAAATTCTCATTTCAACCAAACCAATAAAATATATTCGTGTTCTAAATGACTGAAAAACCAAAAATATTAAAATCTAAACTTCCTCCTTAAAGGAAAATTTCCACATCTTGAACACAAGAGGTCCCGACTCTAGGAAGATGAAAATGATAGAAAAGCTGAACACCAGCCTATTTCCTAAACATCCTTCTGTCCCTCCAAAATCTGTAGAAGCAATAACATAAAGTATGTAGGACCAGGTCTTTGTAAAATTTCAGATTTCCTCAATCATCCTTACCTACTGCCTCCCTCTTCTGTCAGTTTGTTTACTGACATCTATTGATTCAACATATGTTTAATCAGAATCTTTTGGAATTACATTTCGAAGTTAATAATAAAAAAATGTCAAACCAAACCAAACTAAACTAAACCAACCAACATACCAACCAAAAAACCAAACCAACCAAAAAAAACACCCCAAACAAACAAACAACAAAAAAAACCCACAAAACCAAACCAAAACAAAAAACAAAACAAAACAAAACCCCAACAAAATCATAGGAAAAACTCCCTTTCCAAAATTTTGGACATGAAATGAGAACCTTACTTAAATTGCATGAAAGTTGTGCATTTTTAAACATTCATAAATGTTTATCTTTTATAGAAAATCATATAAACTTGAACCAGGCAGCAATGTCTACACTCAAACTTGCTATAGAGATAAAGTATACACATTTAAAATACTAAAATCCCAATAGCTTAATAAATCAATAACATCATTCCAGGAAAACTGGAAGTTGAGGAAAACACAGTGAGTTTGCTAAAGACTGACTCAGATACTACTGCTGCTGACTTTCAATCTGCTGAGGTTTGTTGCTATGCTACTTTTTCCTCATGGCTAAATCAGCTTGGTGACCCAGTTGTATCTATACGTATTAAATGAGCAATAGTGAAATAGATCTGATTTCACCAGGCTTTCATTTTGTAGCTAAATCCGGCTTTGTAAGCTTTTTTTTCCCCCCACTGCTGCTTTAGGCTTGGTAATAGGATTTCAGGGTTAATCCCAAGAATAACTGAATCTTGAATAAGGCCAGTTAGAATCTCTATTTGAGCAGTGAGAAGATATTATAAATATTTATCAGAACCCATTTAGAGAATAGTATGAAGGCAATTTGCAAAGTTTTATTCCCATGTAAATTCTCAGGACACAGAAAATCTGAGGCAGTTCAAGCAATAAAGGTCTGTAATTTGACGTTAGAGAAAATAATATGTGATATCAAAGTTCACCATTCATATCTCGTTATAGAATAACTTCTTTTCTTATTCTATGACTCATGTACAGATAGTCTTCAGGGCAATCCTACAGATACACGGTAGAGAAAATATAAGAAACTTATTCAAGTACTGAAATGGAGAATACCTGCATTTCTTAAATTGTATTTCAAGTATCAATGAAACAAAATTAGGCTCATGTACGTATTTTCACTATTGGCATTTCCTGAGATTTAAAATGTATCACATTTCTTTTCACTGTTAAACATACATATATGTCCATCATACACCACAATTAGCAGAATTCAACAACAATAAAACTCTTAGATCAATAAATGGCTGTTGAAAAAATATTGCACAATAATATAAGAGAAATATGAGAGAAAAGACCAAATACAAGGCCAAAGCCTGCTCTCAGTTAGCTTTGTTAACCTTTATAACCAATATTATTATCTGCACATAAATCAATGCAAAGTTCCCACTAAGTACCCCAGGATTAATGTTCAGACCATAAAGTATGATGCTGCACTGCCAATCTCAGAATTACAACACAGAACATCAATGTAGGCTGAAAGATGAATTTGCCTAGCAAGATTAAATTTATGGTCTTTTTATGCTTCTGTGGCTGTTAGTATGTATTATTTACGTAAAATCATGTGTTTCTGACTTCTACTGAAAAAAGTCAGTACTGTAAACTTCAGCATCTGGCAGGGAAAGCTGGCTGATCTGAACTACAGCAGTGCTGCAGCCCTGCAGCCTGCCCTCCATGGCACTGCTCCTCACAAGCACTGGGGAAGAGAGCTGTAACAGGAAGACACTTCCTAGAAAATTATTTCATAGAGTTTTCTTGTTATCACTTGACATGGAGGATCTTTATTCAGTCAAATTCAAGTTGTTTAAAACATGAAGCACCCTTGCCAAAGAGATGAATCATTAGAATATATTAAGTTGGAAGGGATTCATAAGGACCATCAAGTCTAATTCCCTGCTCCATGCAGGACTACCAAAAACTAAACCACAGGACTAAGGACATTGTCTAGACACTCCTTGAACTCCGACAGTCTTGGAGTAATGACCAATTCCCAGAGGAGCCTGTTCCAGTGCCAGACCACTCTCTCAGTGAAGAACCTTTTCCTAATGTCCACACTGAACTTCCCTGACATTCTTCATGTTCCCACACTGGGTATCAGAGATGAAGTTTTAAGTATTAAACTGTTACCTACAGATTCTCTTGATAGGTGAGGCTGCTGTTCAGGGTGTGAAGACGAAAGTTTAATTGGTGCAAGAAGTTACAAGACAGACACACATTTTAGCATTAGCTCACATGGCAGAGGGACAGCAGGGGGCTGCAGTATCACCTCTGCATTCCCACATCTTGACTCCAATGTGTCTGTCTCCCTTTCAGGGCAGAGCCCTGTGGCTGGTTGGGCAGGTGCCTGGAGTTCCAGAGCAGTGAGGAGGCTGCAGCAGCACAGTGCTGACATGGGAGATGCTGCTGCTAAGGTAGGAAGTGAGCCAGGAGGGAAAAGTGTGAGTCTTGAAAGCGTGAGGCTTGAGAACTCGGTGAGTATTTCATTCATGCTTTGCTTAAGTTAGGAGATCCTTTAGATTCACTCCAAACTAAGACACTGCCACACATAATTATTACTTAACAAATGGATGACTATTATAGCAAGTATATTTTTAAAAGGGGGATCACAGAACAAATAGCCTCCACCTCATCTCAAAACTTCAGGATAGCCTGCATTTTCTTATTTTTTCACTAACATGGTGAGTCATCTTTCTCCGGAAGAACCATTAAAGCCAGCCCAGCCCAGCCTCTTCTGAACTGATAAGGAATGAGTTTATTGTTCAAGAAACCATTCTCCCATACAAATTTTTAATGATACTGTCACAATGTTTCCTGATTATAGTCTCTTACTTGGAAAGCTGACTCAGCAATGCATTTTTGGTCCAGCGTCTGACATGCCATAAAACATCCCAAGATCAATGATATATGTCTGATAAAGCAGGGGTCTCTTTTGTGAGATTCGTGGTTTGCTGAAAATTAAGAAACTGGAAAGAGCCAACAGATTTATTAGCCAGTGGAACCATGAGGTAGAGCTATCAAATCATTTTATATACCACTAAACCATGAATTTTAAATACAACTTTTTATATACTACTTTTTTTTAAACTACTCTTTTTACATATTACTAATATACTAGAGAGCTGAGATTTATTCTGGAAATCACAGACTCCCATGCCATGTGTTGTTAGAAGTCTGACTCCCTGACATTTGACAGCTAAAAGAGGAGACAATAAAAATGCGTATCGATGCCCAAAGCAATCCCTCAAAGTATGAATGGAGGTGACTTTTCTAGTTATCTGGAGCTGTCAGCTATATTGTACAGTAATAACTGTACAGTATCCTGCAACAGTCCTGCTCCTGACATCCTAATGTAGAATTTGAGCTTATAATTTCCATTCCCTTTGGCTCTTCATGCACTCAAGCACTCTCTTCCCTAGAATTAATGCTTTGTGGCACATACAAAATGAAAGAGATCTTGTTTTTAAAATTTGCACTCTTCCTTTTCCAAATCTTTCCATGTCTTTTTTTCTATCTTACACAGATTTTGAACATTTTCCTTCCACAGCAAGCTAAAGTTTCAGTTACTAACTGTAAAGTGCATTTCAGGTTTGCACAGGACTTGCTATGGAATATTTAAGAGAAGAACCCTTAAATAAGAGTGAGGAGATGGATTCAGTTGGTTTGGAGATGAAAAAGTTGTAGAAAACAAAGGTGCTGGTCCTAGAGGTCTCATAGATAAACTCGTATGTGTGTTCACATGAATGCTCTGCATTTGTTTGTGTTCTCTCTGTGGATGGCCTCATTTATACATATATATGTGTGTGTGTGGTGTGTGTGTGTCTGTGCATATATGTGTGTGTGTGTGTGTGTATATATATATATACACATA
>VWZS01009483.1:532405-626439 GCA_013397075.1 Rhabdornis inornatus
TATATATATATAAAATGTGTGTATGTGTACATACATGTGCTTGTGCCAGTTGGGACGATATTTGGTAGGATACATGGTACAGAGCTGCAGCAGCCTCAGCTCTCTTGGGGTGTTGAATCTGGCATAATATGCTTTCCCCTAGCAGGTAAAATAATAGATGCATAAACAAAATAAATTCCAGAGTTCAGATGGCTTGTTTATTAATTTGTAATTCTAAAAGAAAAATAAGGTTTATCAAGATTATTCGTAGCTATGTAAGGCTCCATTTAAATAAAAAATTAAGAAAACACTGTTGAAACACATTCTTTCTTTCTAAATCCTATAGCAACCTATCAGGTATGTCCAGATGGTCTTTGAATAAAAACATGAGTAGCTTCTGTGTGGGATCTGTCTGGCTGTAGTGCTACAAAGGATTAGTAGCTTGTGCACAGTTTTGAGGTGAATGTGGCAACATGGCTTCTGGAGATGGTCCTGGTCTGAGCTGTAATTCTCAGAGAGAAGAATTTACATGATTTTTATATTATATTGGTTTTTACACACTGACATTATTATTTTAAGCCAGATATTCCAGAAGAAATGTAAGCAAGTACCACAAGGAACATTATCACTGGGATGGAAAAGTAACACTTCATTTTCACCTCTCTGTCATAGACTATTCTGTATATGTCTGCTTTATGTAAGTACTTGCCATTTGGTCTTATTGCAAAGACAATATTGTAGGGCTTGTTAAAATGAAGTTAACAAGAAATTTTTACTTAAACTAAGGATAAGAGAAAGCTTAATTACTGAACATGTCTTTTGCTAGATAGACATAGAAAAACTGTTACGAATACAGAAAAAACTACTGGTATGTATTCCCTGCTTGCAAAGATTAAAGCTTTGCAATATTTACTATTTTGAATATTTGTATCACACAAGGATCATGAAGTACTTTCCAGTCCATTAATAACTAAGGTGGATGATGAACAACTACTTGGGACAAACATTTAAGTTAGCAGGAAAACAACAACAACAACAACAACAGCAGCACCACCACGACCTCCACCAAAAAAAATCCCAGAAAAACAAAACAAAACAAAACAAAACAAAACAAACCCCAAAAACAAACAAACAAAAACAAAAAACACAGAAACAAGAAACAAAAAAACAAACAAAAACCAACCAAACAAAAAAGCACATACAAAAAAAACCCAAACAAAACAAACAAACAACAAAAAAACAACCAACCAAAAACCTTACATATTCTTGATTTAAGGCCAGAAGAGGCAATGAAATACTCCAGTCTGACCTCTTGCATACCGTCTCTCCACCCACCTATCACTGGCCATTAAAATTCTCTTTGCTACTTCTGCAGTAAACCGCAACAAATACATTTAGTGGTAGATGTTTACTTAAAGTGCATCTTCCAGAAAGGCATTAAATATTGATCTAATGTCAACAAGAATCTTTCCTTGGATTTTTTAAAGGAATTTTAACTAGTTATATGCCATACAAACTTATTTGGCTTCAACTAGTGTTTCTTGCAATGTTTTTACCTGACAGATTTGAGAACCTGTGGATACAAGAGTTACCCCAGCAACAGCACTTCTCATCTGTGATGACATCAGCCATTAGACTACTTACTGCTGTACCCCAGAGCAACCAAAACAAAGCTCAAATTCTGTGAGTTTGAGAGCATGCCTCAAACCCAGCTTCTCAGATGATGCACTCAGGTGTGTGAGAAGATGCTTTCTAGACCCAAGCAGTCACCTGTAAAAAAATTTTCAGTCCTCAGAGAAGACACAGACAATATTTTGTAAAATCTGGGCCAATCTTTTCTGTGTTAAATTACTGATATGTTCCCCAAATATGTAAATAACAGTATTCAGCCACAACAAAGGAGTCACATAGTCAAAATCTGAGTTCAAACACTTCTAATTTGCCTTCCAGGAAGGAAAGTGAACCATCAACCCATAAACTATTTAGACGAAAAGTTGTCTCTAGCCATGTCACTGAAGCTGTATAAGCATTTCTAGTTCATCATGTTGGATGCAGACTGCAAGAAGCTTGACTCCTAGTGGTCCCTCACTTTTTCTTGACAACAAACTCTGTAATTTGCTTTCCTGATGATGAGGGATGACACTGAAATAAATCTCATTTCAAAAAAAGCCAGCTAATATAATATCCTCCCAACCGTAATCTTCCTCTCAACTCCACCCCACATGAAAGACTTTTAACAGATCTTCACTGATTCCTCTCTTGACTTTCCTTTTGGAGAGAAGGTGAAAAGAAACATAATTCTACAAGCAGATAAACATTCCATTATGCTGTTTATACTACTGTAACTCCTGCTAAAATGAAATTTCTTTCCAACCTCTTAATAATCCCTTGGTTTTCATAATTTCCAAATTTTCTCCATTGTTATTTGCAGAATATTCATCTTCTTACATTTGCTAAATGTGCCCTCCAGATATATTTCCCCTAAATATATTTCCATAGATACATAGCCTTGTTCTACCTGAAACTGAGTATTAGATTTTGATCATAACTTCTCTGAGCGTTTTTTTAACCCTGCACCTACAGCGCTTATTAAATATACCTATATGAAAAAAACACATTTAATTTACTTGCTCCTTGAATATGGAAGATGAAAGATAATAACCAGCCATTAAGGAATGATAATGATTTTCCATTAAGGAATATTGCTACCAAGGTGTGTTTATCTGCAGCTATCATTGTTCCCCTTTTTTTGAAAATAACCATTCAATTTAAGAGAAACTCCAAGGTCAGTTAGATGGATTGCTCTTAAGAGAATTAGGAAGCTCAACACTCAGACCTAAACTTGCTCTTCTATCACTTTTCAGCAACTAGGGAAAAAAACCAAACCACATCCCCTGCCAAAAAAACAAATTACATGTATTTGTTTACTGCCTCACACAGCTATGATGCTGAGGAGCCTGTACACTTAACTGCAGCTACTGTGATTCATTACCTGAAATGCTTCAGGATTCAGTCACTAAGAGAAATTCTTATGCAGACATACTTATTGTAGAGGGAACCTGATTCTCTATCTATTTTTTATTTGTCAAATAATGAAAAAAATGACAGGCATCTTCGTGTTTTCTCCTCAGTATTGTCCTTAGTATAAGGAAAATGAGAAAGTAAGAAGCAAAGTACATTGGCAAACCCCTTCACACAGGAGTCCTTCTCATTTCCTCTAGATCCACCAACAGAAATACTTCAGTGCCACTGATACCATGATCATGTTTAATTTCTCCCTTAAAGTACTGATGTTGTTTGGAAAAACTAAGCACCACTGAACTTTTCTGGGTCAAAATTCAAAAGCATAGTAAAAAAACTGTCCTACCATTTGAGCATGCAATTTAATTTCAGCTTCACTAAAAACATTACATTGAAATAATAAAGGAAACAAAGTTTAAGCTATTTTTAAATAAAATTCTTCCTGTTTTTGCCAACTGCACAGAAGTACACTCATATAATGCTAACATTTCTAGCAAAGATAGTACAACAAAAAAAAATATTGGCTGTAGAATCTGCATCCTCCTCCCTCCACTAGGACTTCAGGCTAAGGTTTCCACCCATGGCATATTAGTTAATTTTTCAAAATACACTTAAGAAAGTAGATCCCAGAAGGAAGGAGCATTTCCCTGTATTTAAGGTAATATAGGTGAAATATGAAGTGCAGAATACAGGATGGATCATGTAGCAGAAAGGGAAAGGAGCGCTTTGATATATTGAAAAGACTTTTACAAAACTTTCTTTTCCCTCTGTTAGCATATTAAAATATTTTGATTAGGAAGGCATAAAGATTTTACCAAATTAGGAGTATGAGAAAAAAGTAAATAGGTTTGCAACCACTGAGCTGTAGAATTACATGAAAAACTGCTTTTAAAAATCAGTGGGAACAGAGGTATATAATACACAGATATTTTTTATCCCCAACAATAATTTCATTGATTCCAAAGAAAAAACTGTGGATGCACAGTGTTTTCTTTGGAATCAATTCATGTAGAATTCACTTTCCCTCTGAGTTTACTCAATGTGCAGAATTGCAAAAGAGCAGGAGATGAGCTTTCAATTTTCCCAGAATATGATTCTGTTCTATCTCGTGTGCTCATGACATTTAATTTCCAATTCCTAAGCAGTAAATACTAGTTTGGATTTTTACAACGGCTAAGTGAATTTAAAAAGTACAACAGCTCCTGACCTTTAACACATCTGTTGATGTAAGGGAGGTTTCTCCTTTGTGTGGCTTTTCCGCATCTCTGCAGATTTGAAATACATTTCTCCTGCACACTACCCACAATCACAAACAAATTACACTCTCTGTGTCAACATCTGAAACCAAGTCACTAAATCACGACGTGCTGGGATGGAATTGCTGCCCCTATCATCTACTGCTTGCTGCTATCAAAGCCTATAACCGGATTAGTGGGAAAACAGCTGTATTACTCATACATTTAAGCCCTTTCAAACAGCAGGTTTTCTCCCTGCAACAAAGCATAGCACTTCAGATAAGGAACATGCAAATCCCAAAGGAAACCATGAAATATTAACCCCTGGCTATCTTTTTACCACTTAGTAGTTCATCCAACCTTTCCCTGGAAAAAAATGCAGACACTGTGTTTATTCAGTAGAACTAATATTTTTAGCACATTTACTTTTAAGCTCTTTTTCTCTAGGATTTCCTCATACAAAAGGCACAGTTCGTTACATCCTCCTGCCACTTTTAAGAAGTGATTGACATGAGCTTAAATCCATGTCTTTCAGTTGTGGGCATGAATCATGGTGCACATGGGCTTTGTGGCTAACATCTTGGCAGAGGTTAGCAGTGAAACAGCTCTCTAGTTAACTCAAAACCAGACCAAAGACTCCACGGTTATCAAAGCTAACAAGCCACAAAACAACTGTCACATTTTAGGCCAAAAGATCCACGAGGGAAAGAAAAATTGTAGATAACTTCCAGTTAGTGTTAGTGTTCATATATCCATATATGCTAATGCTGTATTAACTGAATATTTTTACCTAGCTTTTCAGACTTTTTGATTAGTCTATCATGTCTAATACTGGAATTTTTAAGAAGAAAATGTTTTTAAGCAAACGTATTACGCAACATAATGAATAAATTTTTAAAAAATATTGAATAAATATGCACTAATTTCACCTAGAACAAAATGTTTAAGTTGATATTTTGCATGTTGAGGTCCCTAAGAAAGCGCTGGAGTTGGACTTTAGGTATACCTATTCCATCATGGAATATTTTGTGAATCAAGATGATTGAATAATAGAATTATTTATGTTGGAAAATACTTGAAAGATAATCTAGTCTAACTGTTAGATTGATTCTGCCAAATCTTTAAAAAATAAAACAAATCTTTAAAAAAAATCTTCCAACAAAGATCAAACTTCTGTGTTCACTTTTCTCACTTATAGAATGCCTTATTGTAGCACATCCATTTGTTTCCTATCTATAGCATATGATTTCCTGTCTATTAGAGAAATAAAATATATATGTCATAATTCCTCCACCACAATTCCATTCATAAATCATCTAAATACATGAAAACATAGGTTATACAAAAGTAATTATAATACTGAAAAGTTCTAATAAACATTTTTCAGTGATAAGGGAACAACACCAAATAGCCCTTCATGAAAGATTTAGAGATGCCATGTTCTATTATGCACATTTCTGTGATTGCTACCCTCCACTGATGATGAAAACAACACGACCAAAATATCCTCTTCAGTTCTGCTATCAAATTTCTGATGTGAGCCTCTAAAGTTCATTCAAAGGGGAAAAATGGCCCTTATATATTATAAGTAACAAATCCTTGGGGTAATACACTGTAGAAAATATTTGAGGATTTCTGGTTCTTTTTTGACACAAATCCCAACCTTGAGGCCTCATTAGAATAACACTGAACCTTAGATAATAAAATACAGCCTAAGGAAGGCTTAGCATTAAGATACACTATTTCTCGTCATCTTGGAGCAAATGTAACAAAAGAGTGTGGAAATATGAATAAATCAAGAAGTAGAAGGGGTCCAGGTTTTCCAGCAGTGAAAGCTGGCACAGCTTCACTGAACACAGTAATCAATTTCCATCAGTTTAGGATTACAAGTTTTTTGGTCTTCTTTTTAATTGGTGAAACTAAGAAGATTTCAACTCCCCAATACCATTACATAGAAGTTTATTTCCTTTAATAACAATAATAAAAAAATTAGGATTTTGGGTGTTTTTAAAATTTTTTTTGTTGTTCACTGCAATTTAGACCAAGGAACATGATCTTATCCACTATTAAAAACTTTAACGAAGGAAACACCGTTGAGAATAAGTGCTTGTCTGCTCCTTGCAGGAAGTTCTAGCTAAACTGTCAGCAAACCATGAAGCAGTAAGTGGTTTTAAAAATATTTCTTTTAGTTATATTTCAGGTCCTTCTCCCTCAGGCTGGCTACAACATAACTCTGCAAGTTGAAAATTATCACCAAAATCATTCGAGTTACTCATCATTGAGGCTGTCTCTTGTTATTAAGAATAAGTCAGTGTTCTCATCCTAAATCCTAAAAAAAAAATTAAAAAAAGTTTCCCAAGTCTAGAACATGACATCCAAGGTATTCACTTGAAAATGGAAAATTTCCCGTATCTTCTTCATAGATTCTTCCTTGTATTTTATTATTTATTATGAAAAAAATTGTTTTGCCACCCATCAAGTGGTGAAGAACTATAGAAATTCTCAGAAACATTTCTTGGGCAGGTCAGATATATGGTTCCACATCTACTGTCATTATGCATCAAACAACATGAGCAATCCAAATATCTTCTGTGTAGAAAATCTGGGAACCAGCAATTATTTCAAGAGAATTTGCATATACCAACCTAATGGAGAGGTTTTGTACTAACCATAGAATTATACTGGAAAGGAGAATTTGGCTCTGCAGGAATTCATTTAAATTACTTTTGCCCTTCATTCAAATGTATAGGTAACATCAAATCTAGGACATTCCTTTTATTTTATAAGGAAACAAATACAATATATTTTAAGTCTCTTTGCAACTTAACAGTCAAGTATCTCACATCTGGTATTAAAAATAGTTTGCTTTTGGCTTTGTTAATAATGCAAATTTTGTGGAAAGAACAGATACTCACTGAAACTACATTCACAAAGTCATCATCAGACAAGGTCTCCAACATCTCAATGACCGACGTGCGGATCAGCTTCAATGTCAATCCACTGACACTCCCACTCCTAAAAAAAAACCACAATAGAAAAGTTGAATTTAGCAAGTATTATGTAAAGTACAAAAAGAAAATACAGAACAGCCACCAGAACTCTCACCAACTTACACACCAGAATTTTCAATTTAATTCCTGAATTCTGCAACTCATCATTAGTGTTATTAAACTATTTATAATTATTAAAGTAAGTCCAAAACTGGCATACAAAGTCCCAGCCCTGTGCCTTAGATGGGGTCATAATGCTGCATCCTTTACTTGTTTCCTTTTCAAGAAATCTGAGTTTACCACCTTCAACCAATGCATTACCTAAACACTTTATACTACTACACACAGATTTACAACTCTGGATTTCCAGAGACACAAATGACAGCTGCTTTGATTCAAAGCAAAACCTAAGCTGAAGTGAAGAAATAACAAAATGTTGATAAAACTCACTCCTGATATGAAAGCACTTCACCATGTGTAAAAGTATTAAATGCAAATTCTATGCCTGAGAAGCTTTTCAGCATAAAGCAATCTGACACATCAAGTTCAATGCTCCCTTCAGTCCCTCAACATTGCCCTACATCATGGAAGCCTCACCGAGGCAGAGAGCAAGCTTTTATTCATTTCTTTGCTTGCTTTCTAGCAATGTTTTATAGTAATCAAACTTTTCAATTTTTAAATCTATATAGGAAAACAAAGTCCACATACTTTCTTATCTTTCAGGGTCATTAAATCATTACCACTTCTATTGTAATGTTTCTAGTAATTTGTTTTTAGGTTTGTGCTTTACAACAAATCTTGGCACGCACATGAGAAATATTCACTTGATTGCTGCAGTAATTAATAAGCTGAAAACAGAAAAACATTGAAGTGATTAAAAAAAAAAACATATCCTTGCCTCCACTTTAAATAACTCATGTTTCGTTTGGGCTTTTTGGAACTATTTTCTATTATGTATTTACTTTGCTCATACCAAGATTTTTGAACTTTGCATACAAGGACCTCTTAATTCCGTCTCTATTTTTCAGCATACAGAGCTTTGTTCAATGTATCAAAGTACTTTTATCCTGCTAATGTCAATATTCAGACATTAAACACTTACGCATCCACTAAAATAAGCATGTCTTTGGGAGATGCAGCGCCTTGGATATACCTGAAATAAATAAATGGTGTGAATTACACAAATTTGCATAAACATTTCTTTGTGTGTGATGGAAGACACTCTGTGATCTCTAAACTAAAACTAGCTGAACCAACAAAATCTTCCTGTCTAGGTAGTACAAAACCCGTGTGTTGTTATTTCCTCTCTTGCTGTGTCTCCTAAGTAAATCTAAGTGTAAACCACATTAGGGGAGTCTGGACATAGGATATACTGATCAAAATTCACTGTTTTCACATAACTGAAGAACCGGAATGCTATTTCAGAGCTAAAGATCTTGATGACAGATGAATTATTACTCATCCCAGCTTAGGCAGAAATACTTAGCCCTTTGAAAAAATACATCCAACTATATCCAAGTATCAATATACTTTATGTCTTGAGAGGCTTACATAAAAAAATCATGAGAAGTAATCCCACCACTCTCCCATCTTTTACACATCTAGTGATTTTACTGCTGTTCTAAACCACTGAGACATATTTTTAAATATTTGCAAAAGTCTGAAAGAATGTTTCAGTCTAATACTCAAGATTATAATTGATTTTGGTACAAAATCAGAGTTTTTAACTGTCTACACCTATTTGATAGCTACCCTCCTATGAAAAGTCCATGTAATCCAAAAGCACAACAACTGAAGTGGATTTTTTAAAACAAGGAGTATAATTTGAAAATTGTTTATTAAGAAAAGCTAACTAGTTAAAAAAAATTAACAAAACAATACCTTAAAGTACATACCATTAAAAACCAAGAGAAAAAAAGATTTTAAAGTAATATCTAGAAAGTAAGCAATGTATATAAATATACAAAACCTTTAAAAAGAAAGCTTACCATGGTCTTCTGCGTACATCATACAGATCTATTTTGTTAGGAGTTCGACTTTTATCTACCCATGGGGAAGCTAAAAAAAAAAAAGTAAAGAATAATATAAAACTTTATCTCAAGTATTTTAATTACAACAATGCAATGAATCAGTATCCCAGACTTTGCATTGTATAAATATCAACATTTCATATGGATAAAAAAAGAGTCTGTATTTGTGTAAAAAATTGTTGAAGTACCTAGACACCCTTATATATATTACCATATAATACAATGCAATAAAACTACATATATGTATGTGTGTATATATATGTACACTATATGTGTATGTGTATGTGTATGTGTATGTGTATGTGTACATGTACATGTATATGTATATGTATATGTATATGCATATGTATATGTATATGTATATGTATATGTATATGTATATGTATATGTATATGTATGACCAAGTGTGTTGAAGAAACAGGTACTGACTATAATTGACCACTGACTTCAATGGAACCAAAAATTCAACCAAAACACTTCAGATAGTGAAACAACTTTTTAAACAACAACTTACATAATTGAAAAATAAGTTAATTATTGCTGTATATAATAATGGTATCTCAGTTATGATCCTAAATAATTGCACACAGGCTCAAGAGCTTTACATAAAAATGTGTATTAGAAAAGTAACATGAGAGTAACATATTCTCTGAAGAAAAGGAGATGTAAATATTTATGTCTCTGCAAAGAAAATGCTAAGAATGATGACCTTTTTCAAGTGTTTAATCTATTAGGCTTTACCATAATTTTCAGCAAGGGCAGGAATTATTTCGTTACTGGAAAACAAAATGAGCCTTTCAAAACCACGTGACAGCTTAATGAACACAAAAATGTGAAAAGTTACCGGGAATGAGATAATGCTCAGCAATTTGTTCTCTCACTGTATGCCAAAAGCCTTGGGGGAGCTATTTCCTGACATCAGTCACTTTTTTTCTGTCTAGGAAATTAAGAAAGATATAGGCAGCTGCGGGATTCTTCCTGAAAAATCATATACCTAAGACAAAATGGAAGAATTATATCTCCACCCATGGACATAAAAGAAGCCATCAGCTTTGAGTAGGTGACTATTTTTGATTTTACAAAACGAATCCTTTCCTAAGAGGCCAAACCATGAGCTGGCCTATCACCTACTGGAACCTTTAAGCTGAGTGTGACCCACACTTAGCAGTACACATTCCACAGAGAACACTGAGTACTGCTGCACACCAGGAGAACCTTAAAATCTATACCAGTATTTTCTGTGATTTCAGACTAGACCACCTGACAGGTCCTTTGGGACCTGACAGGATAAGAACATTTGAAATTTTCAGAAAGGAGAGAATTTAATTTTTTGAGACAGGTATATGTCAAAATTCTAACTTAACTAGCATTAGTTAGATATGCACAAGTTAAATTCACCAGTATTTTATAAGCCTACAAGGATAGCACATGTTCAATGATGGATTTTTTTTGTCTCTGCCCAGGATATCCTTTCCATAGGAATTCCATCTGAAAATCCATTTTCCAGGTACATTTCCTGAGACTTGCAAAATCTGCATGCAATGTGTTCATTTCAGTTTGTATTACGAGTGTTTTAGGTAAAACAGCAAATATAAATCAAAATACTGACCAAGGCTGCCATATGTTTGCCAAAACCTTGTTTTTTCAGCGACACCCAGTAAAAAGGCTATGCTCTATCAAATATATCCCTCTAAATTGACACGTATCCTGGACAGCCTTCATAAACAGAGAATTATCTCAATTTCTGATCAGGATTTATTTCAATAAATAGATTAATTCAATAAATAAATTTCAATAAAAACAACAGAGAATATTCAATTTACACTGGTAATGTTACTTTATTTCACACAAAAGATAAGTCCAACTCCTTAAGAGCATTCTGTAAAACAAAAAGATTGGTGGCTCAAAGAGAATTTGAACGCAGGAGCTGAAGAAGGGCCCTTCTAAGATCATCTTCATCTCCTGCTGTGACAGTGGATACTGACAGAGGTAATAATTTAAAACCGAATCAATGTTCTACAGACAGAATGACAGAATGGCCTTTTAGCTAATGTAAATTATCTACTGAAAACCATCATAGGAACATTTAGCTAGAATTCATCTGATCACAATATTCAAACCCTGCTTTAAACTACAGGGTAATTTTTCTAAGTGCTAAACTAGCATTTACAGAAATATGGGTTAAGATTTCATTTTAGCTGGGTAACACAAGACCATGAGAAATAATTCAGCTACTTTTTTCTGCAAAAAATGTGAGGGCTACAAATACATGTTAATGTAATACCACCTGACAGGTAAGCACATTGCATCCTTGAGGCCAACACCAGCTCTCTGGACAGAAAGCCCTTCAGAACCAGGGCCTTTAGACCAAACAGCATGTGGCAAATCTTTCAGAAACATGAAGAGGCAAAATTTATACCAACTTAAACTTACACCAACTCAATAGCAAAATTTAAAATGCCTGAAACATTCCCTAGTATTTCCAAAAGCAGCAAATGTTTGTATAACAACACTTGAGGGGTTTTTAACTGGAATAAAAATCATAACACATTTAAAAATTCCTTCTTTTCTTTGGTATTGTTTTTAAATATGGAGAGGATGCTCAAGAAACTTCTAATTGAGACAGTAAAATGAAGGATGTGAAGACAATTTTTTCCAAACTGATCTACAGCAGAATTCCTTTGGTTAAACCTTGAGCTGCTAAGCCTTGGACTCAGTTCTACCATAGCTTTTCAGTAATAGCCTGGATTGCAGTGAGGCCCAAACTGACCCTTTTTGGCAACATCTATGTTAGCAGGTTAGAAAGAAATATGGAATGAAGCCATTCACTAGAACTAGGCTTAAAACTATAATAACAATCCAATTACACACAAAATAAACTGAGCAGAAGCCACTCAGCACACTAATTACAGCCTACCTGGTCCTTCTGGAGACAACTGTGAATGGCAACACAGTTTTTGTTTTGGGTAGATAGACAAAGTGGTGAACGCAACAACTAAATTCTACTTTTTCTTCATTAGCATGGCTCTTTCAGTACAAACAGTCCTGGACTGACTGTCAGCAGCTTCAGGGAGATCTGGGGAAGACCTTTAAAAATATTTATTACCCTGCTGTTAAACCACTATTTCCTATGCCACATGTCAGTAAGTTTTGTTTTCCCGATAAATATTTTATTTTCTTTCCAGAAAAATATACAAAGCTTCTCCATGCTTAAGTTTCCATGATTGCATGATTTATCATAGAATATTAATGGCTGCTGCATCGCACACTAATTAAGATATATAATGTATAATGAGAAAACTTGTTGTATTGATCTTTCTGATGGTTTCTACAACAATTTACATAATCTAGTAGAAAGCCTCTGCAAGGGTCTGAATAACATAAATAAGGACTCAGACCTTAGTATCTAAATTTTCATTCACACCAAAGATGTGCTAAATTCCCTCTTCAATCTCAAGAATTAGCATGACTAAATTACTCATTCATCCTAGTCTCTATCTCAAATAACCCTTTTAAATTTTGATAGCTTTGAACGGCTTGAAATGCATTCTGGTTTTAGTAATATTTTGAATATTTATGGATATTATTGAAATTGTTTTTAATAGGAAACTGGAATTCCCTTATGATATTTGATCTCCACAGATCAATCTTAATTTATCCTGATTTAACATTTTTCAAAACACCTTTTAAAAATATGATAGATATTTTTTATGCAAAGTAAGTAAGTATGCATTTATAATTAATAATATAATATAGGAAATAATTAGAAAGGATGGACACCAATGAAAGAGACATGTTGCTTTTTTGGTCCATATACAAAACACACTATAAAGCCATTTGGGGAAACTGTCTTATATCTTACTGACAAAAGCTATTATGTGGTCTAAAATAAAAGCAAAACGAAAACCACAAAAATATGATTACACTTCTCCCTCAAAAACTTAAATTGATCAAGGATTTTGAGGTTTACAGTTTTTTCAATATAATCTGTTGTTTAATACATTTCTATAAGGTGGTTTGGGACCTGGTTCACCAATATCTTCAAGAAATCAGCCTCACCACGGTTCATTGTTGCATACGAGTATCTTTAAACTATGTCAACACTGCACAGTTCTCTGCTGCATACATTAGGCTTTACTCATGTTCCCTTTTGATGATTTTCTTGTTTGGCATGTGGATAGATTTGGTGCTTTATAAATTATTCATTGTGTTTGATATCCCTCCCACTTCTAGTTGCATTATTGAGATACAGGACTGGATATAATTCAAGCAAGAGCGAGCCATGCTTTTCTATTATTTCTGCACATTTAGAGTAGAAATACTCAGGTTTGTTGATTACAAGCAGAACCAATTAATGCACTATAGAGACTGTCACAAGGTATAGCCTAAATGAAAATATTTTTTAGGAAAGGCAGACCTTGGCTACAATCTCCCATTCTGAATTCATGAGATGATTCCAGAAGCATAGGTGAGTGTCATGAGAGAAACTCTCCTGAAAGTTCTGCCCTGTTCTACTGGTTAGGTATGCATGTGCAAGGAACAGAGAGGCAGAGATTAATTATTAACAGCTTTACATCCCTTTACATTATTAACACATTTGAGAAAGGATGCTAAAAGCTGATAATAAGATAGGTAACAAATACCAATTATCAAATCCCAGACTGCATCATTTTATTTTGACTCAAACTCGAAATTTTATCTTGCTATCTCTCAAATTAAAATTCATGGGGATATTCAAAACAATCAAAACCACAGACTATTCAATTCTCTGATCCAGATTCAGCAAACTCTTCCTCAGATGAAGGAAAGGTATAAGCTACAGCATATACTTTGCTGATATTTCATAGTTCTTTCAGTGAACTTATGTGAAATAAACCTGAATTCAGATATGTGATAGCCCAGACTATTTGTGAAATGTGATACTCCTCAATTTTCTA
This sequence comes from Rhabdornis inornatus, assembly GCA_013397075.1. Lineage (NCBI taxonomy): Eukaryota > Metazoa > Chordata > Aves > Passeriformes > Rhabdornithidae > Rhabdornis > Rhabdornis inornatus. The sequence continues at coordinate 546,598 of VWZS01009483.1, forward strand.
CTCAGAAAGAGGTCAGTTGAATTTCAGTGTAGCATCAGCACTTTTGTAGTATACCATAGCTGCTTTTCAGAAAAAGGCGAGACATAGTAACTAAAAATAAGAAACAGCCACAAATTTAAAAGCCCCTAATACTAATCATCATAAAGTGTTTTCAACTGCTATAATTAGTATTCAGGATATCTGTATCACAATGATGCCTTGGATTAATAACTCATTAGTACCATCCTCCTAAGAGAGAGATTGTTACTGACCAACTCTGTGCTATCACACCAGATGTTCAGTCAGGACTGAATGCAGCCATTCCCTTGTGATTTTCTTCTTCTAGTGACTGAAAATTACCAAAACCTTAAAATGTGTTCAGGTAAAATCTATCTAACACAGACAGGTCTGTGCAATGTCTTCTGTAACTTTCATAGCATCATCACAATACAGAAAAGAGAAGATAATAAAATCGAGGTGTTTCAGACTGTATTACCCATGTGGTAATGGGTAATTATGTTATGGGCAATACTGCACTCAGTTTTATTACAAATCAGTTAAAGATTTGATATGGGAATAGTCCATACACAAACAAATCCATTGATTTTTGATCCCAATGTACCAAAAAACCCAAAAGTGATTGGAATGTGCAATACATACTGCAGTCTGCCACTTAAAATGAGCCTCTGTTATCTTATTTCAGAGGCAAACATTTCTCTTTCTGCATGTTTAAACTGAATTTCATCCTAAATGTGTTGCTTGCACTAGTTTCACATGGATTAGCGACCATGTCCCCAAAGAGGGCTGGAGTATCAGAGCTTGAGAAGAAGAAGCAAAAGCTGTTTTGTTGGGTCTGTTCTGGTTTTCCTTTTTCTCCTATAAAAGCAAATTCTGGAGATTTAAATCTGTATCATAAAGACACAGAGCTGGCATGAATTTCAGCACGAAGGCACGGTGAGCTGTGGTATGTAATTTCATTAGTTCACTAGAAATAGCACATTATCCTGTAACTCGATGGATCTGCTTGCATAAATGCAAAATTCAGCACACCCATTTTGAAAAATGCGCCATAACTGAACTTACTGTAAGATTTTTCATATCATGGAACAAGGTTGTAGTGAGGTAGGGGTTAATCTCTTCTCTCAAGTAACAAGAGACCAAGATGAGACGAAACAGCATTAAGTTGTGCCAGGGGAGATTTAGATGGTATATTAGTAAAAATTTCTTGCCAGAAAGGGTTGTGAAGCATTGGCACAGGCAGTGCAGGGAAGTGGCAGTCACCGTCCCTGGAAGTTAAAAAATTTGTGTGGATGTGGCATTTGCGCATTTGAGGACATGGTTTAGTGGTGAATGCGATGTGGATGGTGCTGGGTTGATGGCAGATAACTTGATGACCTTAAAAGTCTTTTCCACCAACAATTCTATGATGAGTATGGTCAGATCCAAATCATGTTAGTTCCTGTCCCTCCCTCCCAGATTTCAAAAGAAAAAAACAAATGAACAAACAAGCGAACAGCACTCACAGAGGCTAACTTCTATGCAAAAGTAGAAGTATCCAACTCACACACACTAATTGCACTGACTGATAATATATAAGCATTACTAGCAAAGTCTTTGTGCTTTTACTTTGTCTACTTTAAAGGCTCCTTTAAATGTTGAGCTGTTAACAGGAACTAACATCTATAAAATATAAAACCTTTTGCAAAATAAAAAGGTGATGTTCTCAGTTTTTCAAGGCTTTTGGTTTATTTTGTATGGATTTTTTTAGGCTTTCCAGTCTCTTAGTATCTGCTTCAACAATTACTTTCTCTGGAGAGTTCAATATCATGGCCACAATTGCTTGCCATTAATTGTTAACACAAGAGCAGCTGTGCACAGCAAGTTCTTCATTTGGAGAGACACTATTTTATTTTATTAGAAATTGATTTTTAAAGCTCTTCTATTATTAATTTGTCTAGCCAGTGAATGCTCTAGTAGCTAAGTGAAACTTTCTTCACTAACATCATAACAGGTTAAGGGGGTGGGGTTTTTTTGGTTATTGTTTTTGGGTTTTTTTAAGGAAGGATAAGAGATAATCCTTATTCAGATAGCTCTGGTCTAGCCATATTTTTAATCAAAAAGTTTGATGGCTTTAAGAACAAGATTATTTTTCTGGAAAATCATCACTGAAGTGCTGCTTTCTTTATCTGTGAATTTTTCTATTTAATACCTTGTAAGCTCAAATTCCATAGGAATATCCTAGTAAAATACTGGTATGAACAATGCAAAGAGATTCTTCTCTAATTAATTAAAACTGTCATCATAATATACCTACTTATATAGATAAACAAAGGAAGACTAAGTAGAAGGCAAGTCTACAGTAAAGAAAGGGAAGAACACAACAGTTCTTTCCACTGTACTTTTTAGTACTGGTATTACAAACGTCCAGAGGAGATTACCTGCTGATATTTAAACTGAATTTAAGTATGAGGTAATGAACATAAATGCACACTCAATACTAAAAAAATTGTTGCTATGTATACCCCTGTCTTGAATACCTAACCTTCAGAGGATCACGGAAGAAGCCATTTTATCTCTCTATATCTGTTTATTTTATCTGCAAAATGAGGACAGTGATTTTTTTTGATTTTTGGTTTGGTTTGTTTTTTTCGCTGTTTTTTAGGGTTTTGTTTGTTTGTTTGTTTGATTGTGTGTTTGTTTGTTGGTCTTTTTCTTTTTTTTTTTCAGGTTTTTGTGTTTTGCAGATGAAAACTTGTGTTTTATATGCCATGCAGCATATATATGACATGCACAATCCTTGTGTCTTTGAGAACATAAAGTCTCCTGGAACAAAACTGGAGAACTTTGTATGATTTAAGAAAGAAAACAGCATTCAGTGCTCTCCATTGGGAAAAGCTGCCAGCACACATTGTCCCTTCACACCATAGGGCTGTCTAAAGGATACCAAGAAAACTCATCCTGTTTAATAGCACAGATACATCTTTAAGCTGAGGGAGCAGACAAACTTAACTGAACACCTGTATACATGATCAAGACATGATCAGATACACTTAAAGTAAGAATTATTCTCTGATACAGGTATGGTCAAATGAAGAGGACAAATCCATGTGTCTAGGCCATGCGATAAGAGAAGGGTGTGGAGCTGCAGGTTGGACTCTGCTTTCTCCTCTCTAAAAAACACCAAACAACAGACTCCACAAACACAAGAGAGACAAGTCACAGATCTATGCAGAAGCTTGGGAGACTGGAAGACATTTCTTTTGCCATATTGAGATAACAAGTTTTCAGCGGAACTTCCTATAGGGCCTTATTAAATTTCCAGGTAGAACTGGGAAGATTTGGAACAACTGGGGACAGGATAGTATTTCTTTCTGAGTTTTATTTTTGTTGTGAATTGACTCAACCTTTTGGATCTTGACCAAGTGTGGCACATTCTTACCTTCAGACTTTTGGTCATAGCATACCAAATACTGTCCCATGGAGCCTAAGTTCAGCATTTCCTTATAAAAGATGCTGAATCTACTCATGCACCATCATGCCAGTGTTGTGGGTATTTGCAGCTCACTAGCTGAAATCTGAACTATCAGTACTACAGACTCCCTACCAGTATCACCTCTTCTAGTATAACCCTTGGGAAAATTATTACTTAGTGTACTTCCCTGAGAGAGCTGAGTCAGTGTTGCTGATCAAACAGTTTTCTACTAAACATTCATCTAAATCAGGACTGTATTTTCATTTGAGAAGTCCTATGCAACCAATTTTTCTTAAGCAGATTTATTACTGTAACTAGAAAGCCTCCTGTATAATATTTACCTGCAAATAAATGTCACTGCCTGGACTGAAAAACAAAAACCAAAAACAAACAGACAAGAAAACAATTAAAAAAAAACAATAAAATGAACAAAGAGAGAGGTGGTATCTGGTAAAAAGCATATAAACACAAAGTTGCTTTTAAAGTTTGTTTAATTAGTAATTACTACAGTGAAAATAATATGCCTCCTATTGCAGTATTTAATGAAACATTGATTAACAATTATAATCCTAATTATGTCTATAATTAAAATGAATTTCATTATTAAAAGAGGAACTGGTTACTTTATACCTACATTTCCAAGTAGTCCACCAAAATAAATTACATTAAATTGTTTTTTTTAGATAGCTGCTTTCTAAAATCTATCATTCAAATTTCCTGGATAGATGCCTCACAGGATGTAACTTAATATCTGTCAAATCATATCAAATTACTTTAATTAAATTATTTTTTGAGATACATATTTTTCCAGTGCTCTGTGATAATTATAAATTAAATATGAAACCTGATCTATATTAAAATATCTTTCTGTCTACACAGCACCAACAAAACCCTACATGTGCAAGCCCACGGGCAATGGATTCAAGATTTATAAAAAAAGAAAAAGTTTAATTGGATTCAAATGAATTGCTAATTTCAATGATCTTGATAATACACTACCAGATTACTACTTTTATTTTGAATCAAAAACTACTGAAACCCTCTGTCTGGACTAGAATTAGTCAAGTGTCATCTTGAAATGACATCTTAAAAGCCAATACAGGGCTCTAGAATGAGACTTATAAAGTCAAATAATTAGGCAGGTTGATGTACATCTACTAGCACTAAGGACAGAGAGATTCAACATTTATAATAATTTGTGCTCTCTTGCCCTATCACAGAGAATCCAAATTTTGAACTTAATGACTCACAGTTTTACCTAAGAAACTCCTCTGATTTTGTTTACTGTTTCCATAATACCGAATTTCAGTAGTGTTTGCATAAAAAAGGCCCACTAAATACATTTCAGCTTCCTTTCACAGCACTTTTGAAAACTGGCTCTTACTCTTGAGTTACACAGTAATGATGAAAAGCTGTTTACTTGCAGGAAAAAGGCTGGAAATTTCTAATATTTAAAATAATATTAAACCGATTTAAATATAAAGTTATCTAAAAATTATTAAATTTATCTTATCTTTTCTATTTCAATGACTTTCAATTCTATGAGTCAGTATGTTCACTTATTATAACAATTTGACATATTTTAACTATAGTTAAGAATCATTAAATGTAAATGACAACAACAAAAAAATCGAAATAAAATATCCAAATTTTGTGCAACTGTTTATTCTACATTAAACTGGCCTCTCTGCCCTTGAGGAAGTCAACGGCTTCTCCCAGTTTAGTGTTTTTGGCAAACTTGGCATTCCTCTGAGTCCAGCTGTTTAAATATTCCTTAACTCTCCACTCCTCCACTGAGAACAAGGTATCCTTATTTCAGAATTTCCTTTTGATTGTAGAGGTGATTACTGAGAGCTGGTCTTATAATGGATGAAAGACTAATTTGTGATTTGTGCCTTTAAACATATGAATGAGCACATATTACATCCTTCTTAAAAGTTTCATGCACTTTATATGTTTTGTTTTGGTTTTTTTTAGCTTTTATTAAATTACTGTTTACTTACTCTTGAGTTGTTCAGAGCTCATAAAGTAGCTAACAGAAATCTCAATATTGCTCTTAGCATATTCATATCAAAATGGATGATTGCCAGTAGAGTTAACAGAGCTTAGTATTTCTCTTCAAAAATATGCTGCAATTGAAACTAATGAGAATATTGATAGTAATGTGAGAGACTGAAATGGTTAATGGCTAAAACACTGCTAAAATCATCTAAGAATCTTTGCACAGCTGTCCATCTGTGCCCACTGAAGCCCATCCCTCCTGAAATATGGCTAGGCACTGGAATTTAGACTATAGGGGGAACTTGGGATAAGATAAAGGTGATACTATGGTCTTGTCACTCCGAGTCTAGGGAGAAGAATGTGTCCACAAGCAATAGGGGAGGACTGGGATGCTGGTGGCCCAAACGTTCATATTTTACACATACTTTCTTCTCACAGGGCTGCTCATAGAAAGATCCCTTTGTGCTGTTGGTTACTATGGTGAAAAGGACAGCCGAAGAGCCTCCTCAGAACAGAAGTGATGAACCCTTTGCCCATGACTCAAAGCAGTGGGACAATATCAGATAAAAAACATTAATGCACAAAAACTGTTTGAAAGACAGCCTTTGTAGTTTAGAGGTACTGAACTTTTTTTTTTTAACATGGAAAGAAAGACTGGGTGAACGTATTTCAGAAAATAATGAGCAGACTTCTCTGTGCATTTTAATTTTGGGGTTTGATATTTCCAATATTTTCACAAATATCTTCACTACGGAAAAAATCATCACTTTGAAACAATATAATGAAGCAATGTTTTACAATTTACAATATAATTTTCAAAATGCAAATGTGAAAACCATCCACTTTAGTGTATGAAACCCGAATTAATTTTCAGAACATCTGCTATGTCAGCAAACTGAGAAAAAGTTTACAACAAGAGAGAGATGGAGAACCTTGCACAAAGACCTATTCTACAAATCTAAAACGTAAAAGGTTTTCCAATTTGAGCTACAATGGGAAGCAGATGCACAAAACAACACATTTAACCCACAGAGTATCAGACTGCTCCACACTGTGTATGTATATATGTCCAGCATTTAAGATATGGGGAATTACCCAGGAATTTATGAAGTTATGTTCTGACAGGATTGGATAGCTGTTAAAATACTTAGCTATGGAATAAACAGAAAGTGTGAGTATCTGGGCTTTACACTAAATTTAAAACTGTGTTGAGATGAAGTATATACAAGCAACATTTGCAGCTGCAAAAGAGAGAAAAGCTTCTCCCATTTTATACCGGTGTTTTAAGGCAGAATACATAGAAATTTAGAGACTCCTATGTTGTGTTGGTGAACAACAGGAGTAGACGGGTTAGCTAGATATAAGAATCTATTTTTCAATATATGGGAATAATTTTCAAGTGAAATATTATTTCCTAGAGATTGGCACAAAGATATATTTAAGGAACGCTCTTTTTCAGTACTGGAAAAAATCACATAGAAAGCCAATACAAATACTAACCCCACACATGATGATAAATCCCAAAAGCATTGGAAGAGTTGGGAAACAAAATAAATATTAAATTCGCATTTTCAATATTATTTCTTTTTCTGCAACATCTCCCTGTATTTATTTTGTGATCATCCAGCATGACAAAACAAACAGGATTCAAGTGCAATGAAATATTCTTCCTGTAAACTAGCCTGAGGCATTTTCTCTGCCTCTGCTAGCACTCATGCTAATGATACAATAACAGCTTTAGAATAATCCCCTTCGTCCTCAGAAACACAAACAATCTTGTATAAACAGAAGAGAAAGGTTCTCAAAATTTCTCCTAAGGCAGTTGTAGGCATGAGTCAACATGTTTCACACAATTGTCTTGTGTGTAGTGGACACATTATTCAGGAATTGACAAGAGCATCACTTAACAACAGCAGCAGCAGCAGCGGCACAGACCTTGCCGTAAAACATAGACAGCAAACAACAAAAATCATATCCAGGCTACTTATTATCTAAATTCAGCAAAATAGACACCTATTTAAAATAATCAGTGTGATCAGGTGATGGGATTCTTTGGTGAAACAGATACTGGTTGAAGTAATCAAGTTGAATTGACCTCAACTCTAACAGCAAAGATGTATCTGTCAGAGGTTGAGGATTCTGAGAGACAAGAACATAGCATGGTGCACTCACATTTTCACTGATGGTAAACATGATTATATGTCTACTTTACAGGTCACTATCTTTAAAATTAGACAAGTACAAAAATCTCACTTGCAAATATTCAAGTGATTATTTACACAAGATATTTAAAATAATAGAAAAAATAAAATTAAACACTTCAGCTTTTCAAAGGACATAATCTTCTACTCTTCTTACTGAAAAAAAAAAATACTAATTACATGTTTCACTCCCAGTTCCTTCCCCCTCATGGTAGCTTTAAGCCAGAATAATTTCACAGTTCTTGAGTGTGTAATTCTGATAAAAAGAAACTGTATTGATGTAAAAAAGCAATTTTGAGTTATATTTTGCTGCTCATAGATAATTCAGAATATTTTTAATGCAATATATGGCATAGGGCAGCTGTCTAGGACAGTTCAGTTACCTGGGTAATACCTTGCGAGGCCAGTGGCACTACCAAACACCTGCCACAATAAAGTGGGGTCCTCTTCCCTGTTCCGCTTGAACACATCATCCAGTGCTGCAGTCCAGTTGAGCTCATTTAACACTATGGTTGCTGCCAAAGACAAAACAAATTTTTTATTAGAAAGTCACATCCTAACATGGGAAGCAATGGTTACAAAAAAGAAGCTGGAATATTGAGAAACCAATAAGATTCAATTTAACTAATCCAGAAAATAAATTTTAAGAAATACACTTTTTTTCCTTGGGCATTTTCTTTAAGTTCCTCACATTCTCTTCTTCTGGTTGCATTATTTTCATGCCATTACTCTTGGTTTCTTTGCACAGACAGTATCTTCTACAAATACTGCCTTTCTGAGATGTCACTCTAACTGCACTTGCCAATCATATGGCAAGTGCAGTTAGAGTGACATCTCAGAAAGGCAGTATTTGTAGAAGATACTGTTCTATAAACACTCTATTGAGAAGAGTGTTTATAGAAGAATAAATGCAAGCATATAAAGTTGATTCGTGCTAATTACAGTGCACTGCAGTATGAACATGCAGAATGGCATCAACAAAATTAGGTATAATATAAAAGTAACAAGGATGTCCCTTTCAAAATGGATTATATGAGAAAAAGACATTGATGAGTTATGGCTAGTATTAAGGTGGAGCTGCATGAACAGCAGTGCTCATTAGCACACTCTAAAAAGACCTCAATGTTCATAGATCTGGGCCCTGACAGTAAAGGACTGCAAAGTGAATGTTAACATTTATGAGCTGGGTCAACTCCACAATTAACTTAAAATACAAGAAAATTCACATTTCAGCTAAACACTATGTCACCAGTTACACAGAAACTTACATTCATAAAGTTGTCCTGTACCAATACTTGTTTTAATCAATCCAACAGTTTATATGATGAAACCAATATGGAATATTTTAACATGTTCCATACCTTCTTGAGAAAGACATATATTGGAAACTTTAAAATTGAACATTAAATGATGAGCACTGCTACACTAAAGAATCAATGGACTAGACTCAGTAATCATTGAAATTTTATTGTGATACAAAACACCTTATGATATAGCTTATGATAAATCATGTTCTTCACCTCAATCAGTTGTATTTCATTAATTTTCCCCTACCACCCAATTTCTGGCAAGTTCAAATGCACAATTATTTTTGAAAAGCAAGGCTTTTTGATGGTTTAGTCCTAATTCTTTCTTTTGTGTTGCATACTGGGATTGTAAGCAATGTTTCTTTAATCGAAGCACCTAGATCAGCAAGCCAAGAGTGCAAAGCAACCTAGAGAAAAAAAAAACATTTGAAAAGAGCTAAAGATGTAGGAATAAATCCAATAAAAACTGCCACTTGTCACAGAGATCCTGCTTATGTTACAGTATTGCACACAGAAAAGAAAATTCTTCTTCCAAATGGGCAAGTCAAGCTGAAATAAAGCCAGTTCACATTTAAGGGACCTGAGTGGCATTACAGAGAAAATTTGGTATGTAAGTCCACATTCTAGCCCCCTGCTACAATGAAAAAAGAAGATAAAAATAAGGATGGATTGAAAGTTAACAGTTTACAGCCCATTTCCACAGTAAGGCTCTTAAAAGGTACTAGAGAAATGAGATCACCATATTAAATTTTATAGGCTTGTTTTTAAAGGTTAAGGAGAAAATTGCTACACCATGTATTTTGCAGAAGGGTTTATCTGTTTTTTTCAGAGTAGTTTTAAGATACTACTCTCTCGAGAGATAGCTTTTTGAAGAAATATCAAATTAAATTTCCAACTCTTGAGATTTCCTGTAAGCAATAAGCTTGTATAATATACCTCTCTTTTTGTCAAGCAGATAATTAGAAATAAATATATGTTTACTTAAAGAAGAAAAATTCCCTGAGGCACCATGAGATGTTAATTATAATTTTTAAATGGTTACTGTTCAATTATGTCTTAGATCCCATTTGACCTGCTGTGCAATTAAAGATTATGTATGGACTTCTAAACTTGACTTTATGTCAGATCTTGCTTCCAGAAGTGGCTCCATTAAGTCATTAGATGCTCTGTCACTTAGGTAGACAAGATATTTTCAGCTTGATTTTGTTTCTTTTCGTGTTATTGTTTCCTTTTTGCAGGGACAGGTACCAATCTCATCACTCTAGTGACCAGTGACAGACTGGAGAAGAAAGCAGGGAGCTGTGTCAGGGAAGGCTTAGGCTGGGCATCAGGGAAAGGTTCTTCATCCAGAGGGTGGCTGAGCACTGGAACAGGCTCCCCAGGGATGTGATTTACAGCACCAAGCTCGACAGAGCTCAAGAAGCATCTGGACAATGCTCTAAAGGCACACAGTGTGGGGCCAGGAGTTGGACTTAATGATCCTGATGGGTCCCTTCCCACTTAGCATATTTTAGGATTCTATGATTGAAGCTTGTCATGGTTTTGAGCTACTAATTAAAATATACTCATTTTCTGTTGTGAGACAGAACAAGGAGTAGAAGCAAGGCAGGCCTAAAACTTAAGAGGGTATAAAAAGAAATTTATTAACTACACAAAGGGGAAAAAAAAAATCAGAATAAGACTGTCAGACCACTCTTTCCTTCCCTTTCCCAACCTTCATAACAACGAAACAAACATACAAAAAACTACTTTAATTCCCAACTCAAACAGTCCCTTCTTCCGTTCAATTTGGAGTGAGAAGCTTCCTTTTGTTACACTATAGGGATTTTTCCCACAAGAAGGTAGAAAACAGTCTTCTCGTGGTTTCATTTTCACGATTTTGCATTCGCCCAAAAATCTGCAGTCGTGGCACTCCTCCCAACTCCACAGCCTTCCCAAAGCTGTACTTGTGGGTCAATGGTCAAAATACATGGGGTATTACTTTTAAGAATGAAATGTTCCAAAGCANTTATATTAGTTTGAGTCTCTCTGGTCACTGTCCATGGCCACCCCCCTTCTCTCCCTCTCTGCCAGGACATGCCAGCTCCCCAGACAGGGGGCCCAGCCCGGCCCCTGCCAGGCCCACAGGCCTGCAGTGGAACCAGGCCAGGGCCCTGTTACCTGCACTGCTGCCGGAAAAGCCAAGAGGGCTCAGTTCCGGATTACCTCCTTCAAAATGTGTGTTCACGGAGCGAACTAACTTTCTTCAATTGGTTCTTCACGCTGTCAATAACCAAACCAGCCTCCAGTTGGTCACTATCAACTCCCAGGTGAGTACTCATAGACAAAAAAAATTTTAAGTAAGAAAAAACTTCTCTTTAAGTTTCTCCTCCCCAGGTCAAACTACCGCATTACTTCACCCAAAAATGTATTGCAAAGAATTACATATGTATGCACACAACTCTGCACATAACACACCCATATATATGCAAATATATATCCAGTAAATAAACACACACAGAAAAACAGAGACAGTCTACAGATAGTAAAATTAATAAATATGTAAGTGCCAAATCCATATAACAGAACTGATAATTCTAGCACTTTATTAGACTTGTTGAGATCAGGCTATAAAGTAAGAGATAAGGATTACTGGATCTTGTGTGCTATACTTGTGGGGAAGTGAAGTTTTACAGTGAGATTTAAGAATTATATAACATAATATTATTTATGTCCCCCTTTCCCCTTCCTCCTCCTTCTCTATAATTTTCTTCTGGAGACAAATACAACAGCCTAAAAAATCCAAGAATTTGCAGCAAGGGGAAAAAACCAAAACTCTCAAATGGCCCAAGATATGAAGCTGGAATTAAAAATATAAATAATGTGGAATTCAAGAAAGGCAAAAAGAACAGAGCACCTTAACAGAAAGAAACTGTAATAAATCTGGGAAAAGGCTACTAACAGTTTGTAATATATCTGTTCTCAGGCACCAAAAAACAGATATTCCTGAACCCCAGAAATTCACAGTTAAGTGCCCAAGTCTCATTTCTGTAATAAACCGTAGCACATGACAGGTTCAACATACATCACTCTCTTCTTAATTCACTTTCTCATTATGACCAAAAAAAAAATGTGTTTGGAACAGAAACACAGTTTATCTGGTGGGACTGATATGCAAATAAATGATTGTATGATCCTTACAACAATCATTCCTGGAGTAGTTTGCTATTACTAATTCAAACTAGCTCTGTTCATTCAGGGGTTTTTTGTTGTCTTTTTTGGTTGTTGTTGTTGTTTGTTTTTTGTTTGTTTGTTTTGGGGTTTTTTTGGGGGGGTTTGGTGTCGGGTTTTTTTGTTTGTTTGTTTGGGTTGTTTTTGTTTTTGTTTTTATTTTGGTGTTGTTTTTTGCTTGTTATTGTTTTGTCTTTGTTTTTTGGTGGGTTTATTGGTTGGGTTTTTTCATTCTATCTAAAAGTATACTTGATGTAGAATGCACCACATCTGTCTTAACTAATCCAGTAATCGGTAAATCAGGAAAAACTTTTTTTTTGTTTCTGGAATGCAGTATCACTGGTAATAGGCAACTTCAAACCAATACCTCTGAGTTCTGGTTTAAAGCCTACAGAAATGGATTTGAAACTTTCCAAAGAAAAGCAAGCAAACCCAGTCCTAACCAGCAAAAAACCTGTTCTTGAAATGGTTCCTTATAAAATACCCTGATTCACAACTGGCACATAAAAATCAAAGCTGTGATACTTTCACTAGCTCATAGTAGAGAACACAGCACCTGTGAGAATACCCTAACTGGAGAGATAGTTTATATTAACCTCATTTATGTAGTGAAAAAATATTTTGTTTGAAAAAAAAACATTTTACTAAAAATGTTTAGAGGTGTTACAGTCACAGTGCTGTATATCTACTTGTCTTTCTTAGAGTTAACTTACATACAGGAAAGAGCTTTTGACTGATAATTGGCAGCAAATCTAGTTGGAGAAAACTCTCCAATAAGCTTATTTTCTGCTAAAAGATCTCTTTGAAGATTATTACTTCGGAGTACATCAGCTGCTACCTTTCACATGATACAAGCAAGATTAAAAAACAAAATTCATCATCGCACAATATGAAAGATCATTCTTTGTGGCTAATTCCACTGAACTTCATCCTCTTTTCGTTTTTTTTCTTTCTTCTTTGTGATATGAGGTTTAGGGGCCTTGACAAGGAATGGATTCAATTTTCCCCTGCAAATGCAATCAATAAAAAATAGGGAGCACTGCTGTGCCTTCCTTAAAAGAACTGGAATATACTTCTGATGATTTATTCAATGTAGAGGCTCTGGCCTGAATGCAAGGCAGAAAACAACTTTATTTGAAAAGCCTGAGAGGTATTTCCTATATCTGAAAATATGTGAGCTGCCATTTCCTGACGTGGCGGCTACACAGACACTGGGGAGAAGACAAGGGAGCTCCTTAGCAGTTCATTAATCTTCTTTAAATGTCTGGAATGTGCTACCCTTCCATATCATGCTTAATGAAGCTGACCCATTGATTTCTTTAAAGATAACACTGAGTATTAATTGTTATGATTTAAATATATATTTTCAATCAAATATAAAAAATTTGAAAGTGGGCAAAGATGGACAATACTTTTGCAAGTGTGTATTTATGCATAATGTGTGCAGACACAGACGCTTCCAAATGTAGCCATGCTCATCAGATAAAACAGAATCTCTACTGAAGGTATAAACTAGTTTTCTTTATGACTTATGTGTTTCAGTAATTTTTTTAAAGATTACATTCCTTAATGTTTATATTAAATTACACAGAATTCTATTCACTCTCCACCGTGACTGGAAAGTTGCACTTCTGTCTCCTCTTACATGGGACTAGGAAGGAATGGACATTTGTTTCAAGGTACTTCTAAATTAGATTTTTGCACTGGCTTATCCATGTATATGTCTTTATTAGTATATACATATACATGTATATACACACAAACACCTGCATTTTCTACATAACTCCCAAATATAATTTGAAGAATTTTCCAGTAGTAACTTGAGCTTCAACCCTTTAAATTTAGATGTGTGTTATAAGCCAGCTTCTTCTCTCTTGCAATAGCAAAAAGGCCAAACCAACGAAAAGACTTATAGTGACTCCAAAATGAACATTTTCTCCAATGTCCTTTGAGTGGCATTGGAAACATGAATTAGGATATTATGCTTTTTATACAAAACCCTAGGAAAGTGTCCAACTCAAAGCAGTCATCCAAAGAAACTTTAAAGCCGATTAGAAAACAGTTAAAGGAGAATAATAGCAAAATTTTGACAGATGAGGGAACTGGGTAGTATTTTATACACCCTCTCTTTTAGCCTCTCAACTTTTATCAGAGCAAGTATATAAAAATGCCAAGGTGATGTATCCTTTTCAGTCAGAGCAAGGGAGGAAAAGCAAAAATAGGTATTTGAATTTAACAAACAACAGTTGTTATATAGTGGTATTTCCAACTGGATAGGTCATCCACATCCACATAGAGCAATACTTTATGTGATGCTCTCCTGGATCTTATACATATTACGTATCTTCGTATTCGTTACAAAATCTTGCTGTGAAAGAAGCATTTCCATATCCCAGCATATCAGAATTTAAAATTACTAGATAATCAGAACTGTTTGGGTAATAACGCATTTAATGATGAATAAAACCATAGTATTACAATACAATTTTTAATATATGGGGCAATTATTGAATCAAATTATTTCAAGTTCTATAGAGTAGATATTTTACACTTGCAATTAAAAGCATAAATGATAAAATGTCATGTACTTTTTCTTTTAAATGAACAACTTCTCCACTCCTCATTAGGTATTAGACATTATGTCCCAGACACTTCTAATAAATAATTCCATGAAAAAGTCACTGAAGTCTAGAATACTGTTGTGTCTGTGTCAAATCAAGTAAATTATTTGGCAATGCTACATCTTGTCTGATGGGCGGCTTTGCTGCCATATACTGATAGCCAGAGAAGCACTTACTGAAATAAGTAACACACAGGAGAAGGAAATGAGAATAAAAATGTCAAGCGCAGAAGATGAAACTGAACTTCTGTTATAATTCAACAAAAAAGAGTTAATACAATGCAGAGACACGGACTCTAGTACACACTCATAATTTTTCAACAAGTTGTTTATATCTACAAAACATAAAGGAGAAACATATTCTAAGCTTCAACCATTGCATTTGTGTATCTTACATGTTGTTGCCTTGCTTCATCTTATCTCAAATTATGCCAGGATGTATTT
Organism: Rhabdornis inornatus; assembly: GCA_013397075.1. Classification (NCBI taxonomy): domain Eukaryota; kingdom Metazoa; phylum Chordata; class Aves; order Passeriformes; family Rhabdornithidae; genus Rhabdornis; species Rhabdornis inornatus. The sequence goes on from VWZS01009483.1 coordinate 561,832, forward strand.
CAGAATGGAATAATACTTGGTCTCAACCACACAGTGCTGTAAGGTTATTTTCTGGGAAGATGGCAAGAAGACAAAATGTGTGAAAAATACTGTTCATTAGAGTGGTTCTAGAGGACTTTTCAAATTTTGTAAAGATATACACAGTCTAAGAACCTCCTAAATCTTTATTACTATTTTATTATTATAAAAATAATAATTATACTATTCACTATTAGTTTTACAGATTACTTCAAAGTAGGGTCTACTTGTAAATAATTCCTTCTTCAAAAAAACAAAAAATCAAAAAACAGAAAAAAATACAAAGAGATGAGTATGTTGTATTTTTATGGAAATATAATGCATTAAATATCAAAAAAACACCCACATATTTCATATATTAACTCTGCTTTTCCTTCACTATTCTCTAATTTTTTGTTAGCATTTCAAAGGATATCCTAGTGACATCCAAATTCAAGTATCTACAGAGATATGCTTGATCTTTAATGAAGACTTCTCTCTAAAAAAAAATTAATTAGGTGTTAACAAAACCAAATAAAACCAATCAAAAGACTGTGTGCAAATGCTGTTCTGGAATAATTTATTAAACTCCATCATCATTCTGCCACAGTACCACCACTTCAATAACTTTCTAATCACTAGAGCACCTTAAAAGATCAGTAAATCCCAAGCAATAGCTGGGTTAAATGAGAAGGAAAATGACTAGAAACAGACAAACTCATGCAAAAAATGCTCTCTTACTTCATGCTTTCTGCTTTTTTTTAACTATTTTGCTGTTTTCCATCATATTTTATTTTAATTGTAGTCTGAAAACAGTAAATTCAGAACTGGATGCTATCCTGTTTGGTTTTATGTAGATCACCCCTTAAAAAGTTCTTACAGTTTTTCTTACCACATGTATAACATCCATCAACATTTCATTCTATCCTCTACCCAGCTATGGCAAACTGGAAAGCACATGTCTCTCCAGCACAAAAGGAGATTTGTTAGTCCAATTAAATGAAGACCTCTCATCATATTGCTTGGGATTCTGTAAATTTCTTTTGCTCATCATGACAAAGAAATGAACTGCAAGGGAACAAAATGCTGAAAATGGCCACTAAGATGGACTGTGAAGGACAAAAAATCTGTTCTCTGAAAGTAGACAGAGGCTCAGTCATGCAACCTAAAAAAACGAGTCAGAAAGCAAGCCCACCCTCAAAAACGGTATGTAAGAGCAAGGATGGCACTGGCACAAAAAATGGGTAGAAAGTACTTGAGAATAAATTAGAAAAGGCAATTAGAAGGTCTCTTTTAGAGCGGAATGTCCTAAAATGGTCTTTTGCTATGAGATACCAGGAAGCAGGCCAGATATTTTAAGATTGAGCTTGATCAGTTTATTAAAGGAATGACATGGCCTAGCTAGATTAAGAACTGTATTTGTCAAGCGAAAAGCTGTCCTACTCTGATATGTCTCCCCTTGTTACAAATAATGAAAATGTCTTTTAGAAGCTTAAATTTAGTAACCAAATAAATGCACTTTTATACAGAGCAATGGCAGAGCAAGAATGGGAAGTAAAACTACATATTCATCTATAATTAATGAATATTAAATGCTTGCAAATAAACTATGGATATTTTTTATTGAATTCATATATATTTCTAAAGAGAGTACATACATATGTATGTTGTCTATATTATAAAATATTAATTATTGATAATTTTGTACTATAAAAATATTTTCTTATACAGGTAATATTTGGAGAACACATTTTAAGAAATATTAAAGTAATACAGAGGATCTTGTCAATGGATTTTTATCGAATCCCCATATATATGAAATATTAAGGAATAGCAGGCTGGTTTATTTTATTTAAATATATCTCTGGCAACAGAAATGTAAGGCACACCAAGTGTGAGGGGAGTATAGTGCACAAGCAGGAAACGTGAGAAAAATGATGATGAGACAAGGTCTGTGTCATCACCTGAGCTGATAAAGATGTGACAGCTCCTGCTCCTCATCAATATTCCAATCAGCTCATGGATGAGTCTTGAAAATTAAAAATAATGAAATTTCCACAATCATTCTTTTTTGCTGTTTTTCTTCTTGTTATTGGTCAAAGTCTGGTCCATAAAGAAAGTGGACTGCTATTTTCTGAAATTCAACTACCTAAGGAAAAAATCCCCCCTCTCTCCAACAGATGAAAATCTTTACCATATGCAATTGCATTATGTATTCTCAGAACATAAAAACAGAACAGAAATTGTTATTTTTGGCTCCAGCATCAGCATAGGTATTGTATCTCAACTGTTAAGTAAGTATGGTTTGGTGTTGCTCTCCAGATTATACAGAAGGAATATTAATAAAACTCTTCTCTCCTAAAGATCACAGGGCTATAGAGTAAAAGAAAGTTGAAATCTTCCTGCCTGTATAAACAGAGGTGCTTCTCACTCTGAAGACATTTCTATTTCTTGCTATAATGACTTTCCCTGTCCCTTTACAAAAGGAAAACATATCAATTTTTTTCTTCTAAAGCATTTACACTATGAGGAAGATACCCAGACTTCCAGTCCTGTTCTTCTGAGATGCCAAGCTGTGTTCCATTGTTGGAGTGAATCCTGGCCTCCCTGAAGTTAATGACAAAAATTTTACTGCCCAGGGAACTGATTTCATCCTTCACCTTCAGAACACTGTAACCCAGCAGTGTTCAACCACTCTCTCTGCACACAGTATTTTGTCAGTCTCATCCAATAAGCAGATGAGAAAATATTAGGAGTTGGGGCTTATTGCTTTAGATGTTTTAAGAAAATGAAAAAAAAAAAATCCTCATAAATCCCTTCATAAGAATGCGAGTGCCTTTGAAATAATATAAAACTCAAAAGGATCTTTGAGAACACAGTAAAATTAAATTTCTTTGTAGTTGTTTTTGTCTGCTTCCATGTCATGGGTACTCTCATGAGTATATATTCATGTGAATTTTTTATATTCCCTGCTTTAATCACTCAGTATAGAAGTTCTCTGTTCTATAACGTCCAGACAAAAATAAATTTAAAAAACATGTGCTTGCTGAAGGTCTCCTTGTTTTTAATTTACTTTGTGAATATCAAACCAGAGGACAAGGCAGGAAAATAGCAGAAAACTGGAATGGGATTAAGAAAAACATCTTATCTTACATCTACTTTACTGTTTAAGAAGAAATTTTATCTTGTTATAAATACCTACCCTAATGGCATAAAGTGTACTACATTTTAGTTACTTTAGCCCCCCATATTTAACTAAGGCACATAATCCTTCCTGAATGAGTAAATACTGCATAAACAGAGCTTTTGAAATGAGAGAAGCTGCTGAGCTTGAAGTTTCTTAAGGCTTCTGTATGGATTGTTTGCAACACTAGGGAGAGAACAATGTGTTAAGGAAATACACACACAGATGGAGCAATTGCTATGGAGTGGAAAAAAAATGCATATGGAAACAAATTAGTTAATATATTATACAAAATCCTTAAGTCATAGAGTATTTTAAGCAGCTATTTTCAACTAAAGTCAGGGAGTAAGAATAGAGATTGCCATAGTTCCCAGGATAAAGGAAGAGGATATAAAATATGAATCTGGATATAAAATAAAGTGTAGGAGTCATATGACATAGTGAAATAAACCAAACTTCAGACTCATTATTACAGGCATTTCTACACATGTTTAACTTTCATATTTGATAAATGAAAAGAAACTAAACTGAATGCCAGCAGCTCAGCATCTACTAAATCCCACTTCGCTCTGACATTCTGCATCAATTCAGGATGTACTCCAGGGAAATAATGGCCCAATCTGCTAACAACCCATTGCAGCAATTGTTTCAAAAAATGAAAAGTAAAGACCCAATTTGTTTTCTTCTTTTTCTTACAACTTTCAGAAAAAAACACAAAACCAACCAGACAACAACAACCAAAAGAACCAATGAAGGAACAGAAAGCTCCTTGTAAGAAACTCATAACTCTGCATTTCTAACAGTACCCTGGTTTCAGAGGCTTCACCTGTATCAGCCTGAAGTGCAGGGCAATGGAATCAGCTATGTATATTGAAAAAGTGACTGCTGGGGTTGCAAAATTCATATACAGGATTTGGAGATTTTATTTTCTGCTCCATCTACCCTGTGCTGTACCTGAATGCCCACTAACAGCAGATGTGGTCAGGGGCACTGCAAGAATGCACCTTCTGCTTAGCCTGCACCAGAGGGAAATCCAGCTGCCACTCTCGGAGGTGGCTCAGCAGTGTCAGCTGCAGTAACTTGGGCCAAACTGGTTTCATTCAAAGGGTATTTCTGATCTAAACTACAATCCTAACATAGATCCAGCTCTCATGAAGCAGCAACAGTCAAATAAATTAGGTAGCTGAGAGTGAGAAAAATTTGCTTTCCAACAGCAAAGAAGTTCACAGTCAACCAGCAACACTTCATACTCGAGAGTGTCATTCTGTCTCATGCACACTGTCACCTCACAATTTTCATTTATCTGTAGCAGCAGATGTATTTGGAACATAGCAATATCTTTATTATAAGTGCAAGGAGAGGATACTTAATTTATTTGACAAGATGGGCCTGAGCATGATAAAAAAAACAAAACACATATTTTGATAGACATACAAACAAACTGTAACACGTTTAGCAACAAACTTTGTATCTGCAAACCAACTGCTTCCTTGATACAAATATTCTTTTAGACAAATGGCCAGCTTCCCACCTGTTGCAAGTGGACATACTTTCACTAAAGCTTCTGCTATGCTATTCCAGTGCATAACATGAAAATGAGATGTAGATTTTATTTCTGGTCTTCATGCTTCCTATCATTGGCAGAATGTAAAAAAAACAAAACCAAAAACCCCAAAACAACCCCCAAATGATTTATTTTGCAGTCAGGAAAAAGAATTAAAAATACTTCTTTTTATTAAAATAAGACATACTTATTTCCTCAGAAACAAAAACAAAACCAAAAAATTATACCTCCCGCTGTCTATGGGAGAGACAAAAAATTGGCACGATACAAATGTTCTGGATAACAAGCTCCTACAAGCTTGCTTCAGGGACAACATTTAAAGAAACATTGTAGGAATAACCAAAGACAATCCTTCTTGCAAAATGAGATTTCAGGTGCATGACCTAGTGAGTAATCATCAAATATCTATCCCTTGCCTCCCTTCTTGACAGCTTATGCCACAGCAAAGCATAAAATACTGTCAAAGGCACCGAGTTCACACTTTGTGACAACATCCAACAAACTGAAAAAGCAGACAAGCTATCCATCAACTACTGAGAAGAGTACAACCCCTAAGGCAAGGCAATGGAAGAGACAAATGCTGCAGCTATGCAATTTGTCACAATTAATTAGTTCATTATTAATGTATAATGATTCCATTTTGTTAAGTATGATCTAATCAAATAAGTAGAAACCTTTCATGTCTTGAAAATTTTAAAATGAGAATTAAGACCTGATGTATTGAGACAAACACGAGCAGGGGACTGAGGGAAGAACTCTGCCAGCAGCAAAACAGAAGTTACTGCAGAGTTCTGCCATATCCTTCAATTCCCTACTATCCTCCTGGTTTTGGGAAAGCAAAAACAACTGCTCAACATCCCTCTGCCTCTGACCTCTCTTTACCTGTTATCTGTGACAGTCAGATCAAATTAAGAACTAGTTTTGAAAACTGAAGGAAGCTTTATTGACTGCAAATGGAAGAGCTCAAGGAAAAGTGGTACAAGAATGAACCTGGTGAAGAAATGAAGAGACATGCATGAAAAATTAGCTAAACAGGTGTGTTCTGTGTAGATATCTACCAAGATACCAAAAAATAAAAAAATTTTTTGGGAGATCTACAATTGGAAGGAAAAAATGCAAGGTTTCAAGAAAGTCAAAAATAATATTTGTGAGACAACCAGAAAGTGTTTCATGGAATTATCTAAAAAATTAGCTCAGTTTATTCTGAAAGGAAATGGGAAATAAAAGAGTGCCTGTATACAAACAACTAAAACTGAGCTACTTGCAGACGTGCACAAAAAAAATCTTAAATTATGTATTTTGTACTATTTTTCATAATCGAGCAAAGACATATAAAAATTTATTTTAAAACCATATATACATAATTTGCAGCTAAGTAAATTTTAAATATTCAATGTCATCTGGATTATATATTACATAATTTTGTAAATACATGGCAAAGGTATGTATACGTATACATATAACATATATTTTCAAAAGCAGTGAGTAAGCAGTTCAATCTATGGATGATACAAAAAATACAGTTCTCACACTGGAGTGGGAAGAAGCTGAGATAAACAACTACTTAATTTTGCCTCAGGTTGCATTCAGCCCTACTCTAGGCTTTCATTAGCCATTCCAGCAATTTATGTTTTGCTCATGATCTTGCTTCATCTGCCTTGAGCTTTCAGTGTTTGCATATAGCAAGACTGTGCTAAGGGTAAAGTAAAATATGAAAATAAAAAAAAAAAACAACAAAACAAAAAAACAAAAACAAACAAAAAAAAAAAACCAAAAAAAAAAAAAAAAAAAAAAAAAACAAAAAAAAAAAAAAAAAAAAAAAACAGAAAAAAAAAACCAAAACAAAACAAAAAAAAAAACAAAAAAACCCCTGAAAAACTAAAATATAAAACTGGAATATTTGCTTACTATTTTATTTTTTTAGAATGTTTTGGGTTTGAAATCAGGACATAATTCACCCTTCCATCCAGTGGCTATATTTGGTGATTTAATTAGCATTGTATTACCCTAAATATTAAAAATAAGGTATTCTTCAGTGGAATCCCCTAGTAAAACCTGAATCAGCAGATACATCAGCAACATAAAAATACAGATTTAGTGATGTGAGTAGTCTCCCTGATATTAATGCATATTGGAATGCTAGGTGGGAGGGTTTTCCCTCCAATGTGAGTAGCAAAAGTGAATACTAACCCTGGCAGCCACTATGTCAGCATTGCTAGCCTTTAATTATATGTTAGGTCTTCAGAGTTGTCTTGGTTTGAAAAGACAGGTGTCTTCTAAGGAAGGCAGGAGCCTCCCTTGAAATGGAAAATGTAAATCCCCTCCCTCCAGATTATAATTTTGAAATTAAGGTGCTCTCAGGCAAAGATATGGGAATAGGAATGACAGTTCTTTACCAGGAAAATTAAAATAAAAATGCAGTAATAAAAAAAAAAACAACAAACAAAAAAAAAAAAGAAAGAAAGGAAAAAAAAAAACCAAAAAACCACATGTACACACCCACAAAAACTACCACACCAGGAAACACACTGACAGAGTCAGAACACAACCTGACACCCCGTCAGTCAGGGTGTTGGCAGCAGTCCCATTAAATGGTGTCTGCAGTTCTGCTGGAGTGACAGCTGTGGTTCTATTGAACCTGTAGAAGCGTTTAGTTCTCCATTAAGGTTCAGTGGTGCTGTACATAGACCTGGTCTTCCTCTGGAAATTTAGTGGAAAAGGTTCTGATGCTTCAAAGCTGAGATTTTATCCAGGTAGGAAAGGCTTGGCTCCTCCCCCTGGCTGGAGCATCTCCCAATGGGATGATGTAATTTTATCAGTAATGCAGTGGGACTCAATGGCCCATTAACAGAAGATACCTCCCTGGATGAAGGATGGGTTGTGGAAAAGATAAAGAACACTGCCCCACCTGGTTTTAACAGCTGGCCCATTAACTGAGAATATCCCCCCTGGAATTATGAGGGATGGGTCAAGGAAGAGAGTAAGAACACTGCTCCACTTGGTTTCAACAGATGGTGAACATCTGTTTCACCATTTAGGCTGCTACATAATCATGGAATCATAGAATGGTTTGGGTTGGATGGGGACCTTGAAGATCCTCTGGTTCCAACCCCCTGCCATGGGCAGGGACACCTTCCACTAGACCAGGTTGCTCAAAGCCCCATCCAACCTGGCCTTGGACACTTCTAGGGATGGGATATGACAATGCTCATCTGCCCCATTGTTCAGTTTAGTGACTTCATCATGACTCTTGGCTCTGAAACACTCAAGCAATATTTCTGTCCTTTGAAAGTTTAACTACCACAATGCATGAAAAATGCTAATGGATTATTCATGGGAGACCATGAATCAAATAACTTATCTGAGCAAGTAGCAAAGAAATCTCAGCACTATTACAATTCTAATCTTCAGAGATAAAAGATGAATTTAGGTCAGTGACAGTCACTTACTCAGTCATACAGAGTTTACTGTATTACCATTTTTTTCCTTCTCTGTATCTCTATCTGCACATATTGGTGATATTTGAATTATTTTTCAGTAGTCAATACTAGTGTTAAGAAGTCAAACCAACTTTCAGAGAAGTGAGCTTGAAACATGAAGAGCAAATAAATTACTTATCAGTGCCATAAAGAACTGACATACATCTCCTGAAACAAATTGTGTCATTACAGTTTTTGCTCCAAAAACCCCAGATAACCACCCCTCAAAACACAGAGAGTGATGCTGTATTTTCTAACAGGAAATTTCTAGAGCGTCCTTACAAAAGCCTCTGGAGCAGCAGATAGGGTGGTGGAAGAAAGACACATTCATTTTAGTCAATATTGTCTTGTGATGTTAATACCATGAAACATCATAATTTTCTTCAACTCTACTGAAACAAAAGGTCCAGAAAGCTTTCTGTTGTGCTTCCCACTTTCTAGTCACTACTATCAAACAGTGTATTCTTGCAAGACAAAGGATACAATTTATTATCAATTATTTATAAACAACACAACTGAAAGAACTGTCTAAGATTTTTCACTTGCAAGCTGTGCCTTCATCTTTGGAGACACTCAAAACCCATCTTGGCTTGAAGTTTAGTCCAGAATTTCTTGAACACAGCAGATGTGACCTTCTTCAATAATCCCATTAAAAAAAAAATAAAGAAAAAAAAAGTATAAACCACTGAAAAGAGATTATGTGGAGAATAAGAATGTGGGTCTTCCCCTTCCAAGTATGCACACAATATTCTTTAAAACTCTATACCAAAATACTTCCTTCACTTCCCTAGCACCTTCCTGTGACTTGCAATAATTTATAAAAGCTATTCAAAAAGGAAGAAAGAACTAAACACCTGCCACAAGGTGACCAAATAACAGCATATTTCAATGAGTAACTTAAACAAATTAAAATCATAATAATAAAAGAAGCAAGTACACTAACATAGCATTATTCTTATTTACACTATCACATGCCCTAATCATTCCAATGCAATGATCTGTATTTTACTTATTTTGCATATTCCCATATTAATCTCAATTTAATTTTTTTAAATTGTATTTTTGTGTCATTGCATTGCATTTGTTTACATATTGATATTTGTTTACATACTGACCGTATGCATTCAGCAATCTTTCATTTATAGGTCAGATTTCATTTGTCTCTGATTTCTATTCATCTTATTCAAGCAAAAAGCTTTCACTTCTCTTGTCAGCTTCTATTGAATGTTTTTGTATTAATCTTCTCAAAGTAACAGCTTTCCACTTCTGTGCAATTTTCAGAGGTATCACATTCATTTTTAAATTGAAGTCATCAGTTTGATTTTCCATCTTATAGCTTTTTTCCACCTTATAGCCTTTCTGCTGCTAAAAGCATTTTAAACACTTGATTTTGACATTATTGTTATAACCACTCAGGACAATCCCAAAACGTGGTGATGACTTTGTTCAGCGTCTCTTACAGTGCTAAATTCAGAGAGCTCTTGGATGACTCCTTTCTACATTCACACCAAACACTCTCCCCTCTTTCAGTTATCCCACTGTATTTTTTGAGAGGAAAAATAAACTAAAATTTCATAGTAGTGTAACCTTGTCACACAGACACATAGACACACAGACAAACACAGAGAGCTGCACATCTGTTTTATCGTACAAGTAGGCTAACTGGCTTTCAAAATTATTTATGAAGCCTTTATGCAAGCAAAACTTTCCACAATGGTCAGGAAATACGTCTTCAAAATAATTGATGCTTCTTCCCTAGGACTTCATCTCCACACCACTTCACTTCCATTTAGCTCAGTGAAACACATTCTTCTTGTGGCCTGAAAATGCTCATTCCTACTGGTTTCCAGATCTGAGCCTTAAAACACTGTATCTGCCCCCAAAATCTTATCAATTCCACTTCAGACTAAAAAAAATTAACAAACTATAGCAGTGCACAGCACATCTGCAAGCAGCACTGCAGGTGTAAGAAGGATGGAGCAGGTGCCACTGTCTCTGGGTTATGACCACTGTGGTGACACCTTTGAAGGACAGTAAAAAATCTCAGCCTGGCTAGATGTTATTATTGTGAAACTCAATTTTCAGCCATATAATATTGGTAAACAACAAAAAAATAACATCTGGCATTTAGAGCTTGCTACAGTGGAGAAACTAGCCTAAGACTTAACTTCTTGTTTCACCACTGTTTTCTCAATAAAGTAAATATATCACCAAACTATCTGCAAGTGAATATTGAAAGTCCACATCAGGGTTTCATAATAACTGTATCACATAGTCCAACATTTTAAAACAAGTCAAATTCAAAACTCTAGCTATGTGTTTACTGAAAGACAAATAAATTGTTTTTTAATATAAAAAAACCACAACAGAACAAGCATTTTTTAACATCAACAAATTTGATCACAAATTAACTCTCTCTCTCTCTTAATGACTCTAAGTAGCACACAGCATCTTGAGATCAGCCCACTGAATTATTGCATGACAATCAGAGTAACAGATCAGAAACAGAAAATTAGCAGAAGTGAACTAAAAGAAAGAAAGAAAGAAAGAATTTCATAAAAGTGGAATACTAAAGAAACAAGCAGGCAACTTTTCGAGGTCACGTGAAATCTCCGAATAGCAGAACATTAGGGAACAATTAATTTTCTAGAACAACACATTTCAGTATTGCTGGTAGCCAAAAACACCTTCCTTCAGCCAGAAGTTATCTATACAAATAGAGTCAATCCCATAATTAATCTTACCAATTAATATAATCAATATTTCCCCTAGAAAATGTGTTTAAAAAAAAAACTGTAGAAAGTAATTCTTCACGATGAAAACAATTCAATATTGTCTAACTGGGTCACATTAAAAACACATTTAAAAGGGAAAAAAATAAGGAACAGAGAGAGCTACCCTGATTTAAGAGTTAAATAGTCCCATTCTTCATGATTGGTGACATATATGCAAAATTTCCAAATAATTGTATTTCATACACTATGAAATTACAGAATAAAGCACATTTTCTTTATTTCTTATCAAAGTTAACCCCACTGTAAAATTACTGGGACACTTAGTCCCAATCCTCCAAAGAACCCACCCATTTCTGCTTCTCCAGCTACATATTGCACCTTAAATTGGTATTATACAGTAATGTAAGTCTTAGGTGAGGAATGTAGGTTCTAAATCCTGTGCCTGCACAGGCATATCAGGAGCAGAACTTTTCACAGGAAACATAATAATGTAGTTACTTCAATCACCATTCTTAAAGAATATAATCAGAAATTTATCAAAATGAGAAAAACTAATCAAAGACCAACAAAAAAAGAAAAGAAGAAAAGGGAGTTGGCCTAGTGGATGATGGCCTGTAAAAGATGCTTTTCTATTTTATTTCTTCTTCTAAAAAAGGTGATATATAGACCAGTACAAATTTTAGGCTGCTTTTATTCCTAATGGAGCACTGTTATCATGTTTGAAGGTACATTTCACTGATTTGATGCATTAGTAAGCACTCTGTATGGTTCAAATGATCCATTTATAGTGGAACCTGAAAACATTCATTTCCATGCTGAAGCTAGCACCAGAAGACTATTTGACCCAATTTTCTGCTTACTCACAGTGAACAAAGCATGCTATTCATTATAATTTGGCTGTCATTACTGTTACATACACATTAAAGCACAAAAAAATGGTAGTTTCTGTTCTTTCATAAATTTCAGTTGCTGGTGTTTTTAAGCCACTGCATTTTCAGTAACTGTAAGTGGAGTTTTCTTCCTAAACAATGTGGGCACATCTCTGCTGAAAAAAATAAAACAACAAATCACCTCTTGTAACAGCTGTCTACATTCACAGAATTTCAATTACTGAAAACCCAAATGGTTTTCTTCTGAATTTGTTTCTGATTGAAGATACCTACATATGTGTAACCTATATTAGGTGTACATGTATATAGGTATGGTGTATATGTATATAGGTATGATGTGTGCAGAAGGTATAACTCCTGGCTGAGAAAAACAATCTTTAGACTGGAAATGTCAGAGAGAGCAGCAATTAACATCAGGATGGAATCAAAGGTGTGATGGAAGGAAGGAAAAACGAGACTGGACATGAAGCTGCTTGTACTGGAGCAGCTAAATCAAAGAACCATGGGATGCATTGGCAATCAGTAGAAAAAATGAATTACAAAAACAAGCAGAGAAAGACCAGCAAGTGAAAAAGCAGCAGTATAAATCTGATGTCTTTGAAGATACAAAGAAAAAACAAGCGGAAGCAAATGAAGGCAACTGGAAAGAAATGGGCAGCTAATTCAAAATGGATGCGTGGTACTGCAATTCCTCTGAGACTGCCTAAGACAGTACTTCTTTCAATGTTTGAGAGAGATGTCAGGATGATATATGTACATATTTAGTTGAAAGAATGGGAGAGAGAATTCTGAAAAATCACACTAACATCTAAACATCTTTGGAAAACAGTACGAAGGATAATAGGCTTATTGTAAGTTCCACAAGTCAGACAGGCAACAAGTCACCTGGGACCTAAAATATATAAAACTGGAGAAGACCCCAACAGCAGCAAGATAGAGATTACTGACAGTTTTTCATGCTAGAATAAATAATTACGCTTTAACCTCCTTCATATTGATCTGAAGCAAGTGTTATGGGTTACAAAAGATGTTCAGAGAAGTGTAGGCTCAAGAACTCCTCAGAAAGAAACTTTGCCCACAAAGTTAAAAACAATATCCAGAAAACAGAGTTATCAGTTTGGTGATGTCTAACCACAATAAGCACAAAAAACACGTGGGTGAGTAAAGCTCTCAAGAGTTTCCAAAAAATCAGTGAGAAAATAGGGTAAATTTAATACAAATTTTAATCTAAAAGGGAAGAGATGGGAGACACTTGTGCACCACATTTCATGCAGAAACACAGAGAAGGATTTATATAAATAAAGCATTTTTAAAAAGAAACATCTCAGAGTATCAAACAGAACAGTATTACAGTCAACACATCTGCTGTGTCATATCCACAGGAATTTTGCTTTGACTACAGGGAAGAAAATGTAGAAGTGTGTGTCACATGTACAGTATTTTGAACAAATTCTGGAAGAAGTAGAGCTCTCAGTAGAGCATAAGTAACTGAATACGGAGAAAATTAAACATAAATTATGACTAATGCAAAAGAATATAAAGTTATAATGCAACAGCATTGTATCTTAAGTGAAAAAATATTAAAATCCTTATTGATTTTGGCAATACTAATCCTATTCTGAAGAGACAGAGATAATATGACTTCAGAAACCTATTGACATAGGAAAAAAAAAGAAAAAAGGAAGGAATATGAAATACAAAGACATTAACCCATATTGGGAAGCACCTGAAATTTCAGCAAACTGGAAGCATATTAAGGGTATATGCTAGCTTTGCTTTGTACTCTTTCCTGGGAGTCTTCCAGTAGCTACTGTTATTAAATGTTTTTTTAAATAAATGGGTGATGTTGTCCATTTCACATTTTGACTTCGCAAATGTATTTCTAGTATGAGAATAAAATTCTCTTAATTTCTCCTGCATTTTTTTCCTGTGACAGACTTTAATGGTGGCATTGATTTTCTACTTAGTTCTTAAGTTTACTACAAGTGGAAGGCAACTGGAATATAGTTTGTGACCTATATCTCACAGTGTCAAAAGTGTAGATGATTTTTTAGGACGTTTGAACTGGACAACTGCTCCCCTTGGTGACATCAGCATGGGTGACAAGAGAGCTAAGGCTGTAGGAAACTGGCCTTGACTGTCCACTTTGTCCCTTCCAGCAAAGCACATGAATTATTTGTACATATATGCATCATTTTTTTTAATAGAAGCTTTAAGTATTTGGTTTTTGTAAAAAGAAATCTAATTTGCCACATCACAGCTATAATAAAGAATCACATCTTAAGTATCAAAATCCCTTAACCATCAGAAATGATTGTGTGCTTGTTTCTACCTTCCTAGAAAAAAAAATAAAATAAATCGGAATTATTCTCCATTATCAATCTGTACCTTCATTCAAAGTAGCAATAATGGATTAATCTGAACGACCAAGTGATCAATAATTATTGACCTAGTAGTAATGAAAATAATAGATTGGCTGTGATGTAGAAATCGTAGGAGAAAATTTATCTGCATATAGTGTTCTATGTGCAAAGCTGTTTAAACAGTATCTTCAGATAAGGACACTCTACAATGTAGTTAAGTGTTTTATCAACCATTCTGGTAACAATTATTTTTAGTAGGCAGTGAAATATATTGCCTTCAGGAAAATTCAAGCAGTTTTTCTCATTTTTAATTTGTAGGAAAACGCACCTTCTCCAAGAAGAATACACAAAATAGTAAATATGCTCTTGTTAAAGAAAATGTTTGGTACAGCAATACTGTGCCTGATCAAAATTATATCCCAGAGCAAGAACTAGGTATTTTCAATAATCCAGCTAATGAAACATGACTCACCTCTGCTTATTGAGAAAGAGAATGTATTCCACCTCCTCAAGAGAACTACATTGTCCTTTAATGGCCATCAGTCTTTTCATTAACACCTTCCAGAAAGCCATTCAAAGCTTAGGATGATGTATTGCTTTATTCTGTGAAACTTACTATCATATATGTTCTCTTGTCAGTGCCATCTGAAATATACTGGTTTTCTGTCAGTTTTTAAACAAAAACCAAAACCAACCAACCAACCAAAAACCCAAACCAAAAATAAACAAAAAATCAGGGGAGATAATTTTAAAAAGAAAAAAAACCAAAACAAACAAACAAAAAACCCCCCACAGTTCAAAATTATGAAATGCCCTACTGGGTACTAAAGCACAGAAAGAAGAAAGAACAAAGCCATCGATAGGTTAAGTATACATGCAGCTTTATATGATATTTAATAATACACTGCCTGAGAAATGCATGCTGCTAAATTGCCTCTCTGTGTATAAATTGATGCTTTAACATAATGCTTAGTTAGCACTCTGGCAGAGAGAAGCTATCAGGAAGTGACTCTCAATATATACCTAACTAAATATCCTACATATATTTTTTTCCCTACGGTGAATGCAGGGGTGCTTAGTGCTCCCTGCAAAAGGTAGATTACCTTATTTTTAGAGTGGAGAGCATATGTTCAGACAGCTCCATTCAGTAGATGGATTACTTTATTTTTATAGTACAGAGTATGCATTCAGACAACTCTATTCAATAGATGGATTCGATATTCTGACCAGAGCTTGCCTTCTTTCAAATGTGTTTCAAAGGTGTTATCCTTATTTGCAAGCCCTCTCAGGACTCCCTAAAGGGAGATCAAACAATGCAGTTGCTTGGTTTAAGGAAGAAAATATTTAGGTGTGATCATTGTGCCAAAGGCTATTAAGTCAAGATAAAAGTAAAAGCTGGCAAAAGCATTACAATTGAAGTTTTCCTTTCTACTAGTAGCTCTATTTCATGCAGCAACTCCTTTTTTTGTTTCTCCTTTTCAGAAACACATGGATACAGATTCTCTACTATTGTAAATGAGGATGCAGAAACAGAAAACACAACACCGAGTTGAAGTAAAAGTGTACTGCATAACAACCAAGGGAATGGTTATTTTTTACAATTAAATTCTGGAAGAAAGGGATTGTGAATTTATGGGAAGGATTTCTAACAAAAGTGCCATAGTGCTGTACTATGTAATACAGGGCTTATACTTAGGAAGAAACAGGAGGAAGTAGTGACATATATCAAGAGGCCTATAATGAATGCTGTTAGAATGAACACTGAAAGGGGAAAAACATAAGATGAGGGGAAAATCTATTAATTCTAAATATGTATTTATTTGATGTTTGGGGGATGGGGAGGAAGGAGGCAATTCAAATAATTTATCAGGTTATCAGCAAAACACTCTAAGTTATGTACATAGCACAACCATCACTTAAAGTGAAGTGTAAAGATGGATTCAATAAATGCAGACTAGATAACGACTAACCAGGAAACTACAGTGGTAAGGTGAATATGGGGTTAAGAAGACATTACAACTGAAGCTTGTAAATCATCAGTTTTTGTGGTTTCGGACCTAGAGAGAGGAAAAAAAAGCAACAACACACATGGACCTTTTTAGGGAAAAAAGGCCAATTTTATTGAGCGGAGAGCTTGTATTTAAAGCATGTTACGAGAGACTAGAACAGGACAGTAGCTTATTGGCTAATTGGGATAAACAACCAAGACACCCGGCCTCAGGATGTATCCCATGGGAAAACAACAGGTGTTAATCTTTATTATGACTAGGACTTTGTTTTTCACCAGATTCTAAGTTGTTTTTGACCATTTATCACCTTGGGAAATTTCCTTTCTGTCTGCAGCTAACATCAGCTTCTCAGCCTGGGAAGCAAGAAGGATTCAGGCTTGAGAGAAAAGATTCTCGAGCTGTAATTTTGCAGCTCCCTAGGTGTCTGTGTCCACAAGTTTTAAGCACCATTTCAGTATTTTTAGTAGTTTATACTAATGACATGAAATCTAAAAAACTCTGTCAATGGAGAGTCATGGTCTGAAAGACCTGTGGAGAGAATAATGTCAAAGACATTAGTAGTAGAAATGGAATTATATTTAACTGAATATTCTCTTAGAAGGTGCACCTTCTGACAGTTTAAAAAATCAGAAGCAGAAAGGGCCAGATGTACTTCAATATTCGTGTCATTGCACAAATACTGATGTTGAAAGATGATGTATGTACCACAAGGAGAGCTGGTGAGTACATCGACAGGGATTACAAAAAAACCCCAAACAAGCAAGCAAGCAGAGAGGAAAAATGAGCTTAATATACATCACATCAGCAGTAGGCAATCATACAGTCAGGAATACAAGTGGTATAGAAGCAGGCAGAGATTGACCCCATCAGCTGAGATGCAGCACCGGGCAAACGCAGCTCACTGCAGCTCATCTTGCACAGGATCATTTCACTGACCCCGTCTGATGAACTGGAAACTCAGCAGTCAAACAGCTCATCTTAACCAAAGCATTTGCATTGAACAAATAGGTAAATACCCCAAATATCCTGAAACCCATTCCAGTACCCTAAACTTCAGGAGATGTAAAAATACTGTTTCTACAACTAAACCCACCCATATGAAGGGGTTTAGGGCAGGAAAAAGGGATCTGTTAAGAGTTGCTGGAGTTGTTTGTTTTTTTTTCCTGGGATTAACAAAATCGTAAAATGGTGTCTGAATTTTGATTATATTTTAATTTTTCATTTGCTTTTGAAAAGGTTTGTTGCAACAATATATAAAACAGTATAATTCACAAGTTTTTTAGAACTCTTCCCCATTGTGGCAGAGAATTATCCTTGTTTATATTTGTATCATGAACAGGTTTTGTATTTTGTCTGTTGTAGGTTGGTCTAGTCACCCCAAGCATCATCTCCAGAGGCCTAAATATGAAATCATTGAGACCAGTAATCCTCTCAATGACATCTATATTCACATTCAGCTCCTGACAACGTGGTATAATCTGTGATACAACTTCTTTTGATCAATATTAATTTTTTTTTAATATGCTGAAATAGCATAATTTAAAAGCAACCTCTGTCTTACTTTTGAGAAACTAAACATCCCTATTCCTAAAAAGCACTCATTATAAATTGGTTCTTTCAAAAACATGATGCTAATGTCCAGTAATCAATAATAGACTGCAAGTGAATTAATGGGCACCTTGTAATCATCAAGGATGAAACAGCCTCTGGAATTGGAAAACTGAATTTTCTCTCAAATATATAGAGATTTTTAGATGTGGTGTTTCTGTCTACCCCAAACACACAGGAAGTTTTCCTTTGAGGGATTTAGAGACATTAATATCAGCAGAAACCTGAATCTTCTCTTTGTGAGAAGATTCTACAATAAGAAGATTCTCTTCTACAATATTACTTAATTGATATATAAAAGTATGCATGGAGTATTACCATATGAGGGTAAGGTATAGGCAAAGTGATTAATCTTCCTAAAGCACTGCTGCATCATGTCAGATGTAAAGCTGCCCTGGACCAGGGTGTAACTTTTTCTAAAGTATGAATATTGCTAGAGGGAACTTCTAACTCTATGCTGCCTTAGAAAAATTGTTCAAGTTTTGTTTTAATATTTAATGAGTTCTCTGTGATATTTCAAAAGAATTACTAGAAAGAGACCATTACAGAAGTACTCTTTTATGAGTGACATGAAAGGGATATGGATAGTTAAATTAACAGTTAATCAGGGCTTCTGAGACAACTCAACTAATGCATTTATCGTTAACTTTACAAACATGGTCTTGCAAATCAAGGAGGTTTTTTTTTCTTTTCTCTTTTAAAATAGGATTTTAGTACATTTTTTCATCCATCAAACCAAAAGGTTCTTGATACTTTTCAAGAACCCTTATACTGTGAAAAAAGAAACTAATACTTGATTTTTTTCTTTTTCTGAGAGAAATCTTCCCATTATTGTCTATTTATTATTATGTAATTTAAAAAAAAAAATTTCTGGCAGCTAAATTTAAAAAATAAAAAATCTTCCTCGATATTATCTAGGATTCCATTTGGAGACACTGAGAAGTGACAGCATTGAAGTAGCTGATGTAGGAATGAATTATCTTTTCATGGACTTTATGTATTAGCTAAAAGCAGATTCTGGCTCTTCTCATGTCCTTCTTGGGGAAATCTATCTGAGATCAAAAGAGGTTTTGTCAGACCAGGTCTCAAAAAAAAAAAAACACTTTAGAAGAGAAGTCCTTCAAAACTAGCTGCATGATGAAAACAGGCTTCTGATACTTCAAATCCCATTACTAATTTACAAAGAGGAGACAAATCCATACTCTTGAAGTACACTTGAGGAAAGCTTTCTGATGCATTGCTAAGGGTTTGGGAGATTACCAGTGCACTTTTTATTTTGAAGGATGCAATTTCTACACCCATTTTTGTGGGTGCATAAAATTTCTAATAATGTTAGCCACAAACACTCCTTTAAAAACAGAAAAGGCATGCTTTGTTTCCAAATAAAGAGCTCAGTCTTATTATAAGACCCCAAGGCCTTATTTTTGTCTTATTCTTTATATGCTACACAAAAATATAAAATAACTAACATATAAAAATGCACACAACTGCACATTCTATAAATCTGAATAAATTTATGTAAAATAGCTATTTAAAAAGAGCACCAAGAAGTTTGACTTGTGTACTGTATGGAATTTTAATTCTCTGATTATCATTAATTTATGTAGTTCTACAGAAGTTCATGGTGTTTCAGCAAAATGCATTATGAAAATGTATTCAATGAACGGTATCGGGAAATGATTAGAATAGAAAATTCTAAAAGTTAAATATTTCTATTTTCGACTAGCCATAACAAAAAAAATCCAAAATCCAGCACAGAAGGTAAATGCTCCAAAAGGTTTTCTTCCCTATAGAATATATATAAATATGTATTTGGAGAATCTCTCATACAGCATTTTGAACCATAGAAAGTCTCTCTGTCATTTCTGCAAGGAGTAGCCTTTCAGAGCTTTGTGTTAAGCTACCCTAAAGAGATCTACATGGACGACTCCATGTACCATTTTGAGTAGATGAAAAGAAAGGTGTTTCCCAGAGTGTGCATGTTCCCCTGATATCAAAGAAAAGAAAAAGAAGGGAAAGGGGGAATGTGAAGAAAGAAGCACACTCTTCTACAATAATAACTGTGATTTTATATTCCCTGTAAGTGAGTCCATATTTTAGATAAATAGCTTGTTATTGGAGTCAAACAGCTTTTAGCTGCTAGAGCATATAACTCATTCTGAACACACCAGGCTGCTTCAAACAGGGGGAAATGCTAACTTCTATATCAGTAATTTTCAGTAATAGAAAGCTGTTACTAAATCAATGTCTCATCTGAAAAATAAACGTTTCCATTTCACCTTTCACTTAAGCTAGTGGCAAGAGGCTATTATCCTGTGACTTTCTATTAGACCAGCACGATCTTGGACATCCATGTACAGCAAACACTGTCTAAAAGACTAGACACTATTTGCTAAGCTTGTCTTAAAAAACCCCAATAAAATAAAACAAAACAGAAAGAAAGAAAGAAAGAAAGAAAGAAAGAAAGAAAGAAAGAAAGAAAGAAAGAAAGAAAGAGAAAAAGAAAAAGAAAAAGAAAAAGAAAAAGAAAAAGAAAAAGAAAAAGAAAAAGAAAAAGAAAAAGAAAAAGAAAAAGAAAAAAACCCAAACCAACAACCGAAAAAGAGTGAACAGAGGTTTTTTTGCTGATGATTGAAATTTTTACTACAGTGAGTCTTGCAACCTGTCAGCCTGGTAACTCCATATCCAACTTGTTGGAGACAATCTGGATGCCTTCTACATTACCAAAGTTCTTAACCAAATAATTAATTCCTGTAGTACAAATATTTAATCTTAGAAAAGATTCTACTTAGTGTCAGATAACTGTTTGAGTTCATGGCAGGCTTTCACAAGATAAGGGACAATCACTATTACTTTAAAGATAAAACAAAGATGGGCAACTCCTCAACATCATGGAGCTTATTGAGGGCAGCAACCATTGAGACTCACATTTCTCAAGGACTACTAGAAACAGTTAAGCTTAAAAAAAAAAAAAATCAGAGTAACTCAATAAACTGTGAAAAACTTTCCCACTTCTGTAATCAATTTCCATTTTTTTCCTTTTTTCAAAACCATTTTTCAGAACACAGAGAACAAGTGAAAATCAGCAAAAGTATATACAGAGAGTGGATAAGAGCAAAAAAAACCTTATGGATGATGAAATTATAAATATACTACAAATAGGCACTCTTACATGCAACGTAATCAAATGCCTTGTCTTTCAGTTAAGAATTGCAATGGTTTTTTTGGAAGTTACTATCTAAAGATCAAAAACATGACAGATCCCAGCAAGAGCTTAAATTCATTACACTTGACAACATTGTAAAAACAAAGTGATATATACCACATTTTTTCTCACTGGCAAACACATTTTCAAGTATCTGGGCAAACTCTATTTCATTCTCAAACATCATAACATTTTCTCTGTATGTGAGCAAAATATATTTTATCATTTCAGATATAAACCCTATGATTAAAATCAAATCAGCAACTATCTACATTTCTTGACCTAACAATACATGTTGCAACTATTCAGACTATATGTCAAAACATGGATTTCACATTGCAATAAGATTTGCAAAGCAGAAAGATCTTCCTGCTTAAGTAATAGACATTTCTCGTGCTGCAAATGAAATTTAAGGTCAATAAAGAATTAATTAAGCAGGGACACTATTTCTGGGCTCTTTTTTTCTAGATATAGAGCAGGCGTGAAATCTCATTTATTCACTGTCCATGTTATTACAATCAAGCTAGAACCAATGAAATCTTCAGGACACAATTCCATTTCACATATAAGTTGAGAACAGGAAATCACTTGTTTTCCCTATCATTTCACTATCACAAGGCATCCGGAACTTAACTCAATGCGTAATTTTAACCCTAATTTAGGATGTTTAATTTTATTTTTCCTATAATTTTATGTAATAATGTGACTATCTAAAAGTTATCATAATATTCATATTCTTATATATTCTTAGGAAAAGCAGCTAATATATATAAACAGTATAAAAAATATTAGCATCCCTTTTTTTTATTATTTAGATGCTTCAGGTAAAATCCTCCTCCAAATAAAATCAGTGCACTGATTCTAAAAAGCTAAAGGAAATTTGAGGTAATTAGTAATCTCATTGTATCAACATCTTTAGGTTTTCTTTAAAAATTAGATTTAGTTTTCTATCAAGGTTGAAAACATGCTAAGACTAACAATGACCTTGACCTGCAATTAGTGCTGAACAAAATCCTGTCAAAATGCAAACTCATATCCAGCCAGACACTATGTAAGAAGGCAAAGCAACATGTCACTTGACTAGAAAATGAAAAATCACTAAAAATACACTAGATATCTTGCAAGATATGCAACTATCTGAGAGATTTAGTGAGCCTTTGCAAATTAGGAACAAAATCAATGGTATTTGATACTTACAATATTTATGATGCTGTCCAAGGAGCTGAGCACTTCTATTTGGAATCAACTAAATGACACTGAGCAATGTATAAAGTATGTATTTGCACAGCTGACTGGGCTGAAACTTCAGTCAGATTCAAAGTCAAATGACAATTCCTGAGATTATTATTTCAAATAAAGCAAAATAACAGCCCAAACAAATAAGCTTCCTCTCATCCCCAGAATAAAAATTACTAGGAAATACTAAATAAAACATCTCCTGGAACCACCCTCCCAGATCAATAGCCGCTATGTTACCCAATTCTTACACCATTTAGTTTCTACTCTCTCACTAAGGCTTTTTAACTGTGAATGAGGTTCATATATTCCCATTTGGTCATTTCTAACAAGGAATGTAAGTACCGTTCTTCCCTAAAGAACCATAGGAATATAGCAGTATCATAGAATCATATAACCATGGAATGGTTTGGGTTGGAAGAGACACTACAGACTGTTTAGTTCCAACCCTCATTCCATGGGCAGGGACACCTTATCTGCAAACACCTGTAACAGGCAGTGTTGCTACCAAAACCTCCTTCCATCCTGCTGCATACATGTAAAAGAGAACATAGCACCTGCAATTACCACCTCTTTGGACCTCCAAAGCCAACCAGCAAAACCTCAGGCTTCTCTGGGAACGAGTTCACATGGTAAACTATGAGTGCTTGAATTGAAAAGCACAAAATATGTCATTGCCTTTTGGCATTCCCAATCTCTGTTTCTTCTTTGTCTTTGCCAAACCCTGTGTGCCTTTTTATTTGTTCTGTTTTGTTTTTGTTTGGTTTGGGGTTTTGTGAGTTTTTGTTTGCTTGTTATTTTTGTTGGGTTTCTGTGGGGTTTTTGTTTTGTTTTGTTTTTAATTCATTTTGAGCAGTGTTGTCAGCTTGTTGTAGAAGATTTTTTAATTTAAGATTTCGTTATCCTCTTTCCTTCAGCTCTGAACAGTCTGTCACTCAGCATACCCATCATGCTAAGCTACCCCAGTATGTTTTTGATTTTCAGCTGCCAACTGAGAAAGCCAAGGTCTAGATTTGTCTTTTCACTTCTTTCCTACTATATTCCTAGTCAACAACTATTTATTGGTTTTCAACAATCTAAAGTAAGGGGCTGACCTAAATGGGCCTGACTGACTTCAAATACTACTGAAAATAAATTGATACCAAGGACGTAAAACCTTTCATAAAAGGTTAAAAAGTGTAAATGGCTTACCATTAAATGCTTCTACAGACTGAACAGTTTTAAAGACAACTGTTTTGAAGAGTGGTGTGTCTAACTGTAAAAACTAAAATAATTTAAATAAACAACTTTTAAGCTGAAAGCTGACTTGCAATGAGATGTGTGACCTTGTTAGAAGTAACCAATCTTATCATGTTGATTAATGGAAAAGTCCTGATCTAATTTTATAACAGATGCCTAAGCGAAATGTTTTTGCTGAAAATTTGAACATTTACTTGAAGGAGGCCTGACAGACTCCAATGGCGAGGGCAGATAATGGTCTCAAAGAAATGTGCTGTGTGAGCTTGGAAGTCCTGCTAAGAAATAAGTCCTTCAAGCACGAATGTACTTTAACACATACATAGCTTAAGCAATTTCATTCAACTAACCCAGAATCCACTGCAAATCCATGTAACCATATCCAATGGGTAATGTTCAGGGTTTTGTCCCGGTAAATTTTTTCCACTGAAAATAATTCTTATAAGATAAAAATTGCCAATATTTTAACAGAAAAAAAGGAAGAAAATAATATTATTTTTAAATTATTGATATTTATTTTCAAACTTCTATATTATGTAAAATAACCAATGACTAAAGACCATTGAAAAGACAACATGAAGCAAGAGGGCACTCCAGGGGGAAAGGACACACTGAAGATGACAGGATGCCAAGGCTGCAAGACACCTACTACCTCAAGCAGAAGTATGGCAAAAGTTCTTTACTATCCAACAGGGATATGAAAAATAGCTAGAGATGCAATTTGAGAATATAGAAAAATCCAGTATGCAATAAAGTGAGTCCACAGTAACAAATAAACAGTAGTCATATCCTTAAATTATATTCTGTATGTTGTTACAACCTTTCAAGACTGCAAATTTTTTACATATCCACAAAAAGCCACTAAGTGTATTCAAATCCACATACGACTACATAATATTTTTTCTAGTCTTTCATTTTCTTTATCTGTCTTCCTCCCTTCAAAACTAAAACTGAACATACTGTTTGTGAAGGTGACACTGCTTTAAAAATAGTAATAACTACAATGATGGAAAATATGATAATGCACATACTAAAATTATAGTATAGAAGATGTATTTCAATCCATTAATCTACTCATGATTTTACATGCCATTTCTTGGTAATCAACCATGATAAATTTATCAATATGTATATCCCAACAGTATCCAGATTTATTACCCTTCTTTTTAATATA
Source organism: Rhabdornis inornatus (assembly GCA_013397075.1). Classification (NCBI taxonomy): domain Eukaryota; kingdom Metazoa; phylum Chordata; class Aves; order Passeriformes; family Rhabdornithidae; genus Rhabdornis; species Rhabdornis inornatus. The sequence goes on from VWZS01009483.1 coordinate 586,512, forward strand.
TCATCTATCATGGTTACTATTTTCAGAATAAAATACTTTGAATCTTAACTTTTATGTCCGGTCCACCTAAAACTTAACAACTTTATTTCACTTTCTTCTGAAAGAATAAAGTCAATGAAGTGGCTTTTTGGAGTATAGATTTATAAGGATTCATCATGTAAGTCTTGTAAAGTGCAATAACACTGGGATATAATTTTTAACCAGTAGAGGTTTAAAAAATCCTAAGTTAGAGCTAGGCTGCCATAAACTCAGCAAAATTCACAGCTGTGGTATTATGGACTGAAAATACAAGACATTCTGAAATATGAGGACCAATTATTAAAAAATTAGTTTTACAAAAAACAAATTTCTTTTGCAACATTGCAAAGCTAAAAACTAGATTTCTTTCCAGGGGGAAATCTTTCATAACTCTGTTGGTAATAAGCATATTAAATCTCTTAGATATTAAAACCAAGACAAAAAAACAAGACAGCTTTAAAAATTTAATAAGTAGAGGGATGGTCCCATACAGAATATTTAACACTGCCCAAGTGAAAAAACTGACAGTCGACAGATATTTTATTTCAATTCCTCATAATTTGTATGGGTCGAGTAAAGAATAAACAAGATCTTGTTATTCAAATACATTATTTTTGTGTCACAGAAGATATCTCTGTATGCATCAGGCACTTGTTCTTGGCCATATATGTTAGTTATTTTCTGGAGTTTACATTTTTTTACTGGCTTTAAATCACCTTGTCCTCGTCTTTAAGGACTTGCACAATTCTGTGCTTGACTCATCCACTTTCAGCCGAGACAACACTCTCAGATGCCACAGGGGCACAGAGGTGGAGGCAGAAGCTGCCTGCAGTTATTTGCTCCTGTACAGCTTTGCACAGGGTCACAGAGGGTGTCACCCTCACAGCTCAGAGCAGAGCTGGCAGCTTGTGTCAGACCACAGAAAGAAGGAAAAGGGGACAGGCCATAGATTCCCATCCCTTCTCCTTCCTTTTTCCTCATTTAGATCTCAACACACTGAACTGAAAAGAACAAGTGAGAACAAAATAAGGCAAACCTGTGTGAGGAGAGGAGAAAAAAGAATTGACGGGCTCTCAGAGCAACCAAGGAATATTCCAAAGCTCTCGCACTTCCATTTAAAGTAGGTTTTAAGGTCCTTAAGACAGAACATCTTTAATAGTTTTCACACAAATTGGTATTTTCTTGTTAGATATAAATTAATTCAAGCAATTTAGCACTTTTTTTTCCTAGTAGTCAACTTAAATCATCATATGGACAGGTTTGACAAACTGAAACACACCAAAACATTTACTGGTAGATGTTAAAATTGTCTTATATTTTTGGTATGTTGAACAATGAAGATCTACTGATATTTGGTGTTCTGCTTAGCAGTCTGTATTGCAAAAATACAAGGCCACCATTAGCTATTTTTACCATAAGAACATTGCCAATCTTTTTGCAGAGCCAACTTTTCCCTCTTGGTACAAGAGGGTTCAATACTAATTGCTATTCCAAGCTGTGCATAAGAGAGAAAATACAGCAAAAGAAATGGAAAGTGATCTCAGGAGCAGCAGCCATCATCTGTTCTCCAAAACAGATTATGGAAGTATGTACAGCTTAAACATTTTTTTTTACTTAGTCAAGCAGCCTAACAGACACTGGAATCTCAAGACCTGCTATAAAGTCCAAGATAATTCTGGATGCACACCACATTGCTAGTCAAGAAATCTGCAGAGAGAAGCAGCGACCCTGAATGGTAATGATAATCACCATTCCATTATTAGAAAAGTATTTTTCACACTTCTGCATTTTTACAAACTATGGAAATTAATGTTATATAGTTTAGGAAAATTAATGTTAAAATTAATGTTATACAGTTAGGGAAAAGAAAGTAAATAGGAACACAAAGGTGTTTTGGCATATTTTTGTTAAAACTCCAGAGATTTACGAAACAGCTGGAAGGAAAACCTCTTCATTGTATAGTATTCTAATTTGTTGAAGCCAACACAAAGACCAGCTTAACCAGGTAACACAACTTCAGCTTCTGATAAGGCTTGTCACACGTCACTGTGATATTAAAAATTCTAAACCCGTAGGTGATCATATCCATATAAGACTGTTACCATGTCAGTGGTCCATGCAGATGAATTTCAGGTTATAAGAACAGGAAAGACATGATATAGAAAGTTTGGCAGTTGATGGTGCCCAGAGGGGTCAGTGAAAAAAGCCCACAGCCATGGGTTAGGGCCATGCCTAAGGCCTGTATTGCTCCATTGAAAACCCAAACTTAGTATTTTTAGGTTTGCCTCTTTTTAAAAAAAAATAATGAACAACAACAGCATAAATGAAAAAAAAAAATACCATTTCCTCAACTTAAATGGAAAATATAATTCTTGATATATTCTATTTCATTTAAAAAAGAAATAAGGCTCAACATACTAAAATGTGATTTGTTCTCCTGGAACGTGGTTTTCATGGGACACTGTGTCAGTACAACACCCTGATATGTTTTAGCAATGTAGGGGCATTTTTGTAATTAAATATAATTTAAAATATTTATTCAATAAAGGTGAAGTAGGCTGGAAAAGAGATTTTTAAAAAAATATATCAGTTAGAAGGTAGATTTCTGTATCTCACAAATAGGGACCTAGAAGATTAGGAGACAACTACTCAGTGCATTTCTGTGATGAAGTACAGATGGCAACCATGAAGTTTGGGATTCTCTGGAAGCATGATTAAAACTGAAACTAGAGAAAACTAGGATGTCTGCACAGGTGCAGATATGCTGTGTTAATATGCTCACTCATAAAAGAAAGTTGGCAGTGGAAATGAAAATATTTCTGCCAAAATTAGATCTATAGAAAAAACCTACTTGTAAGTAAAAAATAGCACCTAGTAAGAGAAAAACACTGCAACAATTTGAAGAAAATTTCTTCCCAAAAGATCATGAAGTAAACCCTACAACTTCTTTTCATCCCTGTAACAAATTACTGTAAAGGATAAAAGGCTACACCAAGATAAAGATAAAATTCCCATCATGAATTGCTAGTGAGTTGAGACTGTTTGCTTGAAGATAGTATTTAATTTTCCCAGGTTCAATTATTAGAATAGCTGTAAAATATTTAGAATATGGGTCTAAGCTGTAAAAGTACTTAAACTGATAGACGAGAAAACTCTTCAACACAAAATAACAGATAGAAATGTAAAAATTACTATCTATTGTTTCCAACTCGAGACAAATAATAAAGATTAGTACAGTTCAAGCACTAGCCCAGTTTTTTTGGGCATAGTTTATTCTGCTATATATCTTTCTTCAAATGTTTATAAATAAAAATATTATTTTTCAAAAAGATTTTTAAAAAAATAATATTCCAGGAAAGGTTCTGAGTGTTAAAGTATAAGAATATCATTATGCTCTCTTTCAGGTGGTTCTCACACTAATATATACAAATAAATAAAATAAATTTGATTTCATTTTATAATCATATTGATTGTAAATAACTGACCCTTGATTCATTTCAAATAAAGATTTTTCAGTTCAGAGGTAGAATATTTCAGAATACCCACTTTCAGTAGAAATTTGTGTCTAGAAAACCACGTCTCTATGAAAGCCTAAGGTATTTAGGTTCTAAATTTACTACTGAAAATTTTTGGTTTTGTTTTGCAGAAACATCTGAAAATTCTATTCAAACATGTCAAGACAATGCAAGTCTAAAAGAGTACCTGGAATTATAACAGAAGGCTGTTTTATTACAGATTTGCCACTATTTCTTTTCCCATTAAGAACCTTATGTCACATTTACCAGTTAGTTAGTCTTGGATAAATTTTCCACCTTGAGAGTATCATTGTATCATTTGTATGATTCTTTAAATTTACATTGAGAATTCCTTACCACATCTGCATTTTCAAAATAGCATGTACCTAATCAATTTACTTTTTCAAAGGGGAAAAAATTACCCTCAGCGACAAAAAAGTCTTTCCTTATTCTACCTTATTATATTAAATTTTGATAACTTTAGACAGAAGTCATGGTCAACTTGATGTCAAGTGACTATGCTAGACCATCCATCCAATTAATGGCAGTAATCCCAGTACCAAAATATAAATACTTCCTTGCAATGGAGGATGCTGTTTAAGTTGCTTAGCCTTCTTGATTGGGACAGAAACAAGCTTTTTTATCAAGTTAGAAAAGCTATTTCTTTTTGCTGATTATTCAAATAAGAATTTATTTCAGGGAGCTTTAGCAATCTACGTGGGGGGAAAAAAAAAACCCAACTGTAATTGTCAGAGCATAAAAAGTAATACTGACCCTAGAGTTCTTTACTTAAGCTTCTGCATTGGTATTTTCCTTCCAGGTTTAATATTGAACCAACCAGGCAGTACTTAGGGACTTAACTGCAACTAACATTTGCTTTATAGTTACCCCAAGCCATAGTCTTTGGTATTTAAAACAGGCTGACACTGAAATTCATTTAAAGGTCTACTTCACTTATTACATGTTTTCACAAATAACTCACTGATTAAAATAATGGAGAATACAACAACAACAGAAAGTCAGAAGTTACAGTACTCTCACATGCCATCTGCACAAGACATACATAATACCTATTTCCAAATTTAAAGGTGTGAACACACACAAAATCAGAGACTTTAAACAATTGTTTTTCAATCTCCGATGTAGTAAGCTTGCACTATCCATTTATCCCTCACAATAAACCAGGAGAAAAGAAGTTCTGAATAGCTTCAGATTGTCAGCTATCACAAAAAAATGTATCAAGGGCACTAATCATAAGTAATAAAAATGTCTTCCCTGTCTGTAACTGCTATTTAAACTAAATAGAAAAAAACAAAACAAAACAAAACAAAACAAACACATAAACGTTTTATTGTCTTTCGATATTTAAGGAATGTGGATGCAACATGCCAAAATATCTACACAACACTTTATTGATACCTGGAATCCTTTATAAATCTTATTTATTATCCACACGTAAGACCTTCAATGAATAAATGATAACACACTTTTTCCTAGTTTATTTGAATTGTTTTGTTTTGTTTTGTTTTTGGAGGGGGAATATTGTCACCCTCACAGTTTCATTTCACAGTATTTCTAAGGTGTTTATTCACAGAATCATAGAATGAACTGAGTTGGAAGGGATCTTAAAAATCATTTAGTTCCAACATCCCTGCCATGTCCTGGAACAACTTCCAGTAGACTGCTGTTCCCAAACGGTATTTTTTTCTTTTCAAGCTCTTAGACTGAGATGCACAAGATAAGCAGAAACTGTAGAACATTTTAAGAATTTGTCAAGGAAATAGTGTTCTGATCAAGATTAAGACCTTTTACTTACTAAAAGCACTAAAAACCCATTCTACTTACTTACTTACTTACTTGCTTACTTATACTAAAACCTAAACTTTCACCTGAAGGCTGCCTTATGTGTGAGTGGCTTAATATACTTCAATCCATCCAAAGGCTTTAATTCAATCTCTGCACTCTGATCTCTCTCTGAAGAATTCAGAGACCCCTTACTTATTGACTCCAATAATCAGGATAAAAATCACCATAGCATCTAACTCAAACTTTTTGAATTATTTCTAAAAGTTTTTTATTGTCCTTGAGTGATATATTGGAGTACTAGAATTTCAAAATATTTTATCAATAGGTGATTATTTACATATATGATGCACCACCAGAAAGGCAAAATTAATGTCCACTGCCAAACCTGATAACTTGATAAGTAATATATAATAAAAACAAAACTTCAGACAGCAGAAAAATTTTGACTGCCATGAAAGGAGAGTATGAAGCAACAGTATTTATATTTTATTATTTCTAAGGTATATGAACAATTACTTGTGACTCAATATTTATGCCTGGTTTGATGGCTTCAGAGCAGGGAAGCCCTTTTTTCTTGCTGGTTGCTTTCCAAAGATATTCGAAGTTACATTGTCATGCTCATGACACATTACTTTCAACCTGACACTTCAATCAGCCCTTCCATGCTAATCAAGTAGTGACATGTGAAAGCAGTATTTCTGCTTTAAAGGGAGTAAAGTAGGAATAACCACACAGAAAAAAGCAAGCCTGGTTTGTGTGCTGTGCCTAGCACCTCACCTCAAACCACAGCACAGGACAGACAAACACCCAGAGGAATCACTGCAGCAGATGGGGACAGTGGATCTCAGACAGTGAGGCCATGGGTGGTATCCACTGGGAAGATTAACCTTGCTCCCCTTGTGTCAGGGATTTCCTCTTACTTCTGGCCTGCAGTTCCTATATTCTGCTTAGGGATAAGCAGGGTACAGTTTTAATGAGGATTTAGAAATAATACTTCAGCTATTACTAATAGGAGATGCTTGACTAATTCCCAGTGCATGTGGTAGAAAGAGGACCTGAGGGTCTGTTCCGTTTTCAGCTGCAGATTGATTTTATTTCAAAACCTCTTGAAAAATACTGAATTAAAAGTCTGATTTGGTTCTTTTTTATCGGGATTTCCCCCCCCTTCAATCCTCAGAAACAGGAAAGTAAATTAATTCCTTAGACTTTCTTCTGTCTACACAGGTTTTGGCACAATATCCAGGGAAAGAAAAAAAAATAAAAAAACCTGAACAACTTTCATAATATTTCTTTCTACAATCAAATAACTCATAAAGTAATAGCATGGATGTAGTAAATGCATATTTGTAATTATGTATCATATATTTTTATGGTGAAATACAAGGAACTACTTCACAAGAAGCTCATCACTGTATTTCAAACAAAGCAAATCACTATATATGTAGGAAGACATAAGATATTATTTTATAGATCACACTAGATTTTAAGTAGGTTGTGCACCATTACAGAATTAGTAGACAAAACAATTTCCCACTTTCAAAAATCAGAGTGGACAGAAATTCATTATTTGATTCCATTTTAAAAAATCATAAATAATCATAAGTAATAACTACCATAGAAATGAAACTAATAAAAAACATTTTAATGGATACTATATTGATTATCTTAAAGGTCTCTTCCAACCCTAGTGATTATGCGATTCTGTGGTTGAGTCAAATTCCCAGTTCCACACAAAAAAATAATTAATTAACATGAAAAAGTGTGATTGACAGGCCCAAGTGGAAATCCAGATTACATGTGGCTCTAAAAGTAATTGTCCCTCTCCCCTGGAGACAAAAACCTGCTGCTGTAAGAGGCAAGAGAAGTGAAAACCAATCTCAAGGAGGAATAGGCAAGTCAAATATCTAGTCATTGAAAACTGTTCTGTGAGATCCAAAGAGCAATTCTTTGTTTCTCTTGGCATCCTGCAAAGCATATACAATAAAGAAGGAAAAATGAAATCTGCTTGCCAAGGCATAATTCAGTCAAAAAAATTGGCTTCCAAGCCGTAAAACTCGTGAACTCTGACTCATCCACTGTTTCTCAGAAGGATTAATTGTCATACCTGTATTACAAATGCTTCCAAGCAGATTGGGATTTAGGAATTGCAGATACTATTTTCAAATGTACAGCTGCTCCCTGTTCTAGTGGACACTGAAAGCTCTCCCAAGAAACGACAGGTTAGCTCCCGTGAACAGGCAGAAAAATGACAATGGTGCTTGAGATACATTATCATTCTTTCTAGAGTTATAAAAATTGCTTGTAGATCTTAAGGTGAAAAGAACAACACTAAATTCTACTTTTGGAAATCTGTTGGCGAATGACTACCTCACAATTGCTCAATTGTGTTTCAGATGACACATGAACTTTGTAACTCTAAAATAGAACCTGGTGAACATTTTGTATTTATTGATATGAAATCTGTCACTTTCAGGTATTCTCAAGCTGTTATCTCTGAAAATTCCATCTGTAACGAAAAGTTACCCAGACACACAACAACATGATTTTTCTGACACAGAATTACAGACTTCCTGGTAATTTTCTAGGCTTTCACCTCTCTGGTAATTAATATAAAAACCAGACCCAAAGACTCACGAAACATATATGTTGCACCTCTGTCCAGAAATGTACATTTCTTTCTGTTATTTTCATTTTATTAGATACTAAAGTTGTACCTTTCCTGTGGAAACCATAATCTGTCTGTCTTCTCAGGTTTATGAGCTGTACAGTAACATTTCACAGTATACATTTTTAAGGGATACGTGTCCTCAGGAAAGCCATTTAAAATGTTAAATTCAACAGATCAAGAAAACATTTTATGTACTGTTACAGTGACTTATACCAAAATTCACACAACATTTACAAATATCCTAGTAATTGGAGACGAGTTGTTTCATCATTTTATCAGTGACGTATAAATTCTCTTAAAAAAAAAAGGAAATGGCCTTTCACTTCTCTGTAATCCTGCAATTAAGGTGCACTTTAGCATTTATTAAAGCCAGATTCTCAGAATAATCCTTTAGGTCTGTCAGTCAAGCTCACCATATAAGAATACTATGATTCTTTCCCCCATCATACTGACATTTCCATTTTCATCCTTGTGCCATTTATGGAAGCTGCACACAACTGTGGCCATGAATTTTAAAAAGCTCAGGTCACACTAGGGTCTCTTTCCTCTTGTTGAGATTTTAAAAGAGGAAAAGGACTGCATACTTGAAAATTAGGACCTTGAAAGTCAAAACTTAAAAATACAAATCCTGTTTAATTCTTCTTCCCGCATTTTAAAAAATATACAGCTCCTTTGAATGCTGAAATGTCTTTTTATTGTATACAGATTTTTGCTTGATTATGAGCACAGGGAGTTATTTCCATCTCGAAAGATAAATACTTAATTTTGAAATACAATTAAAGAATCCTCATCAGTATACACATATATTATTTTTTGCATAGTTTAGAAAGACACTATGTAAATTCTCTGTCAGTCTATTACTGTTGCAATTCTAGAAATGCACTGTATGCATTATTGGTACTACCAGCTCGCACAGCATGTTATCTCCCTAAGCTGTACCAGCTTATGAGATACTTAAAAATGTTTTCAGAGCTCATCTCTGCCTGAGGCCAAACAGCGTGTAAAGAAGAGCTGTCAAGAATCGTTTGTATTAAATGTGAACAGCACGGAGAAAGAATGGATCAGAAAATCAGAATATGCAAGAGTTTTGTTTCACCTCCAGTTACATTTGTGAAACTCAGATCCAATCCTAATGGATCTCTTTAACTGCAGCACCTACCAATTCATAAAACCAATCATTATCCCTAATATGACACATCTCTGAAGTAGCACTGAAAGAAGTAAAAGTGACAGTAACAGCAAACCTGTACTTAAAATGGAGACAAACATTGTTTTAAGAATGGGATACAAATAATGAGCTTAGTATTAAAATATAAAATCACTTGTTCACATGCTACTTACAGCCTTCATAAATATCTGTTGGTATGTGGACTGCTGCATGTTGGTAAGATGTTTGCCGTCGGAAAACAGGATCGTCTTCAAATACTGGTCTGATTCTCTGGCTGCCAGATTCAGTTTCATTCTTTTCAGGCTTTTTAAAGAAAAACATATAAAGGGCAAAATATTAAAAAGTGTGCTAAAAAACAACACCACTTCCATTTTTTTTTTAATACATAAAAAATCATAGCTTTTCTTTCATTGCTAACATTTTTCATTTGTGTATAAACACAATTAGCTTCTCCAGGTCAAGGAATATTTTTGTACAGTTTGCTTTCAATTTTGATTTACTCAATGCAATTCAGTGAAACAAAGATTTGCAAAAGAAAAGAAAAAGCTTAACACCTTACACACCTTAAATTTCATAACTGCATGGGATTTTTACACCTGTAACACAAGGCAAATTAATTACCTTTCATTATGTGTAGTGATTTGCACCAAATCTTAAACATTACTTTTTTTTTCCTTCTGCAGATTATATCAAAAATCACAAATCTAAAAATCATACCACCCATATACATTGCATAAACAGAATGTACACAGTTTTTTTCAGAAACTTGTGTACATCCAGACAAAGCAAGGAAGTTAAGCCGTCTTAGAATTTCTGATTGAATCATGTTTTGTTCATTGACTTATTTTAATCATGTCTCAATGAAATCCCAAGTACTGGCTACGTCTGTCCAAGGGGAAAGGTCCCCAAAACACTCAGGGGGCTCACCAAAACCTGGCTGCCTTGGGTTCCCATCCTCTCCCACCTGTCTGCACCCTGATACACATTCCTTGATTCCTTCCAATTCACTCAGTCAATTTTTACTAGTTCTTCAACATTTTGAAAAGCAGAGAATTTTTCTCACTCGGCTACAAAACCTATATGAAGTGTGGAACCAAGGAGGCAGTGAAGGCCAAAGAGGAGGTGGGAGTGTCTTCACCTGCCTCAGCTGCAGCTGAACAGGAGGCCCCATGCCATGGGTCCACTGCACTTAAAGCAATAATAGAACAACTATGATACTGAATGATTACTCAGGCCAGCTATTAGAGGCAATTATAAGAACATTTTTAATACTGTAGAGTCATCAGTTTCTGAAAATGTGACATGCTTGATAAATAGTACTGACAGTGAAGCACCTGATGGTCAGTTGGGCATGTGTGCACTGAGGCCATTCTGTTTATTATCTTCTATCATAGTGAGATAAATTTTAGCTTATCCACAATGTCATGTGATTGAACTGCCTGTGTTTTCTCATCTGCTTCATCTCAAGGTTACAGAAAAATGCCATTCTAAGTATAGGTTCAAATGCTGCCTGATGTAAGCAGCAGTCTTGGGTGGGTTTTAAAGAACTGGTTTCCTTTGGAAATACAAAGGGCAGAACTTATTTAACCAGTGACAGCCACCAATTTCAACAAGCCAGCAGTGTTGTGCTGATCACTGCAGGCTGCCTTCACAGCAAATGAAGAGAAATGGGAATGTTTAGAGTGCAATTCATCTTATCTTAATTAGACACCTATTTTCCCATTACATGAATCATGCTTTAGAAGTGCATCCTACTTTTGATTGATTGTAGAAGTAGCCCTAGTGCAAATCACCTAGATGTAGAAGTCAGCAATACAGCTGTTTAGAATTAGGTGAGATAAATCTCACAAGTCTACTAAACTTCTGGAAGAAAAGAAGGTGGGTACTCATTTTGACTATTATTATGCAGCACAGCTACTACATCTTATGCTGAGAAGTTCAATTTATTGCTTAGTACTGAACCCCATTCTGGGAATGGGCAAGAGTTTGGGAGGGGATATAGCCAGCACAGACGACCCAAGATGATCAAAGAAATATTCCTTTCTAATGATGTTCTGCTCAGTACTACAAGCTCAAAGAAATGAGGAGAGAGGGAACATTCATCATTAAGGTGGAGTATTTGTGGAACAACTGCTGTATGTCCTAAGATCCTACTTCCCAGAAAGTGTTTGGACATTGCCTGCTGGTGGGAAGTAAAGAATAAATCTTTTTGATTTCTATTGCTTCAATGTTTGGAATTTGCTTTTCTTTAATAAACTGTCTTTATCTCAATCCGTAAGTCTTTTATGGTCTTATTTTCTCATCCCTCTACTGCTGGAGGGGGGTGGTGACTCAGGAGAATGTGATAGGCAACTTTGTGGGCAACCAGCAGCCACACAAGACTCACAACCATTACAACTTTGAAGGGGCAGACTAAAGCCAGGATCAGTAACAGTTTATGCACTCTATGATTTGAACTGACACAGCATTATGACAGCTTCAGACAATAATTTGTTTCAATTTTTCAGAGGTTTTTTTTGTGCTGTTTGCTTGGTTTTGTTTTTTTTTTCTTCTTCTATATTATATTACACGTTTCTTTACATGTCTCAAATCTGGAATGCAAAACATTGCACAAATTCTGGAGTTCTTTTCACAAGTTATCTTTTAGCTTCATGTTGCTCAAAGTAATGACTTTGTCTAATTATGCAACTGCAATCCCAGCAATCAATCATTCATGTGGCAAAATCTACCTTCCGTTAGAAAGTAATTTGATTTAAGAAGAAGTCCTAACACTCTTATTTCTAAAAATTAGTAGCAATGATAACAAACCCTCAAAGTTTTCACAGTACACTTCAGGAAAGAATTGGGGATCATCAGGCCACATAATCACACTAAAAATACCAGAATGAGTGAATGTCAAAAGATTTCTTTCAACTAAATTTCCACAAGAAATATTTGAGAGGGAATGGGTATGGTAAAAGAGAAAGGGCATGAACATAGGATCAAAGAATATCCTGAGCTGGAAGGGACTGACTAATCAAAGTTCGTCAAAGTTCAACTTCTGGCTCTACAAAAAACAATCCCAAGAATCACACAATGTTCCACACAGTCCACCCTAGCAGGTCTTGCACAGAAGTTTTTGTATTACAATATATTTAGATTTTTGCTTGAAACTCCTGAAGCATTACAACATAAAGTGATCATGTTTCTTCTACTTGATATTTCAATTTAATTCCAATTAATAAATACAACCTTTCAGTCTTTCCATTCACTCATACGATATGAAAGAAGCTTCATGTCAACTGCCAAAATCTGATTAAACTTTGTTGAAATTGAAAACATTTAATTAATTAAGACCTGAATGCCTTAAAATGTAAAAAAAAAAATCTACTTCTCACATTTCTAATAGTGCACACACACACTGAAAAAGACTGACTGAATCTGTTATTCCTACTGATATTCCATGATAATCAACCAAAAATATTACTCTAAAAACTCTTCTCAACTTCATCAATGCAAGGCTGTGGATCTAAAACTACATAAAGCAATATAGATGCTTTCACACTGCTCTTGTTGATCTTCATGGGAGTATTTTGTGATGGACAGCTCTGATACTGAAAGAACACATCAACGTGTTCAAAAACAAAGACAACAAATGATGAAATCCTTTAAAATTGTCAAAGTTATCCTCACATAAGAATAATTTGTTCTGTAAATCTAAAGGTGTCTGAACTGGTTCTGTACACAACAGGTAATATCAGAACCATTATTGGCAAATTAGTGCTGAACTCACTCGGGCCACTACCTCCTGACCAGCAAGACCAATGAATGCTGTACCACACCTTACACATCCAAATTTACAGTGGATCCTTCTATAGAAAAGAAATCTATTTGGTTTCCATTTGCAAATTTATTAATTTCAAGTAGCTTACATCTGGGGGGGAAAAAAAAAGGAATTATTAAAAAGGAAAACCTTTATTATTTATTTTAATTTGGCATTTCTGTGAAAAGCCTGACAGATTGTGGTGTCAGTTGGTACAGTTTTATACCCAGTTAAACTTTGTTTTCAGAAAAGTGGCAACACACATATTTTGATGGAAAGCGATCCAGCATGTGAATATAATTAAAATCCAACTCCAACCAATTTCTCTCTCAAGTCAGGAGCTGAAATGCAATCAATACTGGCACAGAAAAATCCCAGAGGAGATAGTGGCTGAAGATTAATTTTCTATCTATTCAAATCTGGCCTTCACTTATTGCATTACATTGTTACCTACCACTGACAGTCAGCAAAATAACTCACTCATTTTGCTGCAATGAATTTCAAGACCAATTTCTTCCTCCCTTGAGAAGTCGATAAAATTAATTTCTATTTTCAGTTCACATTTGAGCCATTTTACAGCTTGCTTTTTTGTTTGTTTGTTTTGTTTTTTGTTTTCTTTCCCTACATGTCTACCATTCGCCATCAGGATAAAAGGAAATTGGTATAGCAGCTAAAACTCAAGAAATTAGTTTTTTTGCAGCTATTCTTTGTGATTATTTCTAAATGCTTTTGGCATGATCTCCAATAAACTGGAGGGTACCTCCTGCATCTTTTTTATAAGCCAAGTACACAGCAGAAATAATGCAACTTCTCTCTAGAGGGCTTTATGAACATAAAATAATGTATTTACAAGAATTAACTGGAAGATTTATGCCAAGAAGTATTACTGGAAGATGTGTCTAGAAAAGAAAACATCCATTAAAACAAAACTGATAAAGATAATTTCAAGAAATTGTGACATAGTCTAGCTTCCCAATTGACTGCAGCCAAATGTATCCTGATTCCTTTCCATGGCATTCAGTTACTGAATTACAGTTACAGCTGTAAGAAGGTGAGTGGATTTTCTATGCCTACTAACAAAATTTCATTATTTGAAAAATACTGGTTATTGTGGGTTTGAGAAGGTTTATCCATCAGTATAAAAATTATTTTTCCTTTTTGCAGATGTTGAGAACTTACAACCAGAAAGCTGATACTAATAAAAAAAAAAAAAAATTAAAAAAAAATCTGCGAAACACAAAAAACCCATCACCAAGGTGAAGCAATCTTCAGCTGTTTTCTGAAAGCAGATTCTTTTCAGGAACAATGTAGAAGCTGTTCAAGGCATCATAACAGATTTACCATCATGATGAAAGATTAAAATTAGATTTCTTTCAATTCCTGAACTGATATCCAGCCAGAAACAATGACACCTGCCTGCTTCCATATAATGTAAAACAGACAGGAATTGGTTGCTAGTATTTTCCATTGCCTTCATAGCCAGGGACTGTGTTCTGCACAAAACCTCACTGTCCCTACCAACACCATTTGCGAGAATGAATGTAGAGATGGAATTATAATAGCTGTGGTTTTAGCAACAACAAATTTCTTCCTCTGTAATTCCTTCCTGTCTTACCTTGCAGAATTCCCAAAGTTTTATATTTTCACCTCTAGGTATCAGCTTATTCTTTCTTTCTGAATATCTGCTGAAATTTCTATATGTAAATTTTTAAACAATGGGGCTCACTTCTCTTACTTCCCTCCCAGATCTACTCTGTAGGAATGAAACTGTTGCATGCAAAATAAGCACAGAATTTCTTCTATGCTCAGTTCTGTACTCTTTTTTCCTTTTTCTGTTTTACTTAATTTTGCTGTTTTCCTGGGTTTTTCCTCCCTGGGGAAAATAATCCAGTAGAACTACATACACAGCCCCTCTGAGAATGCTTGTGGCTCCATTAAAAAGTTAGAGCTGGACCTAACAGAGAGAGTAAAAGGGATGTTGCTTGAAGCACACAGCTCAGCAAATGCCTGCAGCAAGCAAGGGCTGGGACCAGCTCTTCTAAGGATTAGAAGCTAATTTTGAAGAGCAGCTAGAATGCATTTCTAATAGCCACAGCACTTTTACTGCATTTTAGATAATGTAATGAGTGCATTGCCTTCTGATAACATTTTTTATTTCCTTCTCACTAGCTGTGATTTCCCAGCTGTGGGAAGACTGCCAAGTGCATTCAGGTGGTTGTGACAGAACTGTGAAGAGTTTATTTTGTTTTCACTCTGTGTCAGTGGGGGACTGTGGTCTTCACTTTGCTACATGACGATTTTAAGTGAAATCCTTCTGTCTACTCCTAGGGACAAAACAATTAAAAGATTTAAAAATAAAACAAGAAAACAGTTGGCTCAGAAACAAAATATTTTTCTGTTATGCAACAGGAGGGTGTTAAACGTAATATACACATATGCATATTCACATATATAAACGTAAGAAAAAATACATATTTTTTCCAAATATAAGTAGGGTCTGGGTAGCTTCAGAAAGGGAACTAGGAGGCAATTTAGTAAGGAAATAGTTTGTATTTGCATCTGTCAGTGTGTCATTCTCGAGAGTCATTCTATTTAATATAGACAAGTGTTGCTTTCAGTGCTTTTAATGTTTCCATATGCTTCTAATGCATCAATTGGTTACTGTGAGTCAATGATAAAACATACAGAACTCTGGACTGAGTTTTGATATTTGAAGAAAGATAATTTTTCTTAAAGAAGTAATTTTATTTCCAGTCTTCTGCCAATTGAGTAACGTCAGTATGTGCCAAATACAGTCAAAATAATTTGAAAGTATTTGTTTGCCTCTTAGGCTATTTTTATAATGCAGCTATCTTTTGTCTATGGAAATTTCTATACAGCTACTTACAGGCTTGTCCCTGTCTACTATATACAAGACTATATGATATTTTATGGATGGTGCAAAACCATGTATGTTATACATTCATTTATCTGACTTTATGGTTCACAGATTCTGATGAGAATTTTTAGGTATGCAAAAAATTATTATATGTATCTTAAACATAATAGTGTTTACTTTTTATTTGGATTTTGACCTATTTACACAATTCAGTGGATCATGACTTTGGTTTCATGAATAAATGAATCCTTGATGTAATTCATTGATCAAATGTAAAGACCTGGAAATTTGGGGACAGACTTTTTAGCAGGGTCTCTTGAGAGAAGACAAAGGGTAATGGTTTAAAACTAAAAGAGGGTAGATTCAGACTAAGTATAAGGAAGAAGCATTGAGAGATGAGGATGGTAAAACACTGGGACAGGTTGCCCAGAGATGTGGTAAATGCCTCCATCTCTGGAAACATTCAAGGTCAGGTTGGTTTGGGCTCTGAGCATCTAATCTAGTTGAAGATGTCCCTGATTATTGCATGGGCTTGGAGTAGATGAACTTTAAAAGTTCCTTCCAGTCAAAACTATTCTATGATTCTGTGAAAATTTTGTAGCATTTCAAGGAATTATATTCTAGGGAAACAGATGAAAATGTCTGGGTTTTCCCAATTTCTTCAGCTGGAAAGATTTTAAAAATAGAAGTCCAAGCTTCTGAAAGTCCTCTTCTGTTTAAAAGCATTGACATCACATCTATGAGGGTGCCTTAAATACCATAATTCAGGTAATTATAAATTTCTATAATTTTCTTAATTTCTGAAAAAAAGGAACATTTTTAAGGTATTATTTTTTCAATAAGCTAAAAAACCAAACCCTTAAGATTAAAATATAGTAATAAAGGAATTAGCGAAAATTTCTTTTTTTAATTATTACACATTATGTGTGACCTTCACTACAAATCTACACAGAGTCTGCTGTAGTAATACCAGTACGCAAAAATTCATTTCTGTCCTGTTCTATTTTCTCTTGAGCTACAATGACAGGTAAAATAAAATGTGTATTTAAATATTTAAGCACATAAGAAATATAAGACTTATTTATCTTCCTAAAGATAAATGTGACTTGCCCAGGTCATCAAAAACCTCTCCAATCCCCACAGTGTTTCATGGGTGATGGAAAGCTGCCTCATAAATGGCATCAGCACCCCTGGGTCCATCTCATCTGGTCTCATGGACACATTTATATCTGACTAACCTCAGTGGCTCCTGACTCCATCCTTTCCATTCCTGAAGGTTCAGGCAACATCTCCATATCCCTCCTGGGTTACATATCCTGGTCATGAGATTGAGAATCATGACATGTAATCCAATCTGAACATCCTATCCTGGTCCTCTTCTGCATGGGGTGATGGTCTGGGAAAACTCAGGGGTTTGGCACAAAGGTGTTCACTAGGAATGATCTTCCTGCCCACCCATAAATTATCAGGTCTTGCACAGAACCACCTACTTCAGCACTGACTGTAACAATGGCTTGACTGTCTAATGGTAAGATATTATCATTAGACAGCAATAGGAATACATATTAGAAGAAAAGCAGATCTCCCTTTAACTGATTGAAATGCTACTAGGAGTTCAGAAAAACCCAGTTAATTATTAAAGAAACAAACAAACAAAAACATCTTTTAAATTTCATAGTCTCCTTCACTGATCTTTCACATCCCATGAGAGTACTCAAACATATGTAATAAAATAAAATAAAAATATCCATTGTTGACAAAAGTCCTGTAAAATACTTTCAAGGCAAAATGAACTCTAGAGAATTTAGATTTTTCATACATCACCCAATTAAATTTCAAACTAGGAACTGTTCTTCTCTTATTGGAATAAATTACCTTGTCCACCTTTTACTATCCCCACATCTGATTAAAGATCATATCCCTGGAGAACAAGAACTGTTAAATCATCTTAATGCTTCACTGGGAATTAGTTATAATACCAACTGAATGTGAACATTTAATTAATTTGACTTTTTTTATCTGATGCAGTTGTCTTTGCCATGCTTTGCTAAGCCATCAACTGATCCTGTTTCATAGTTCATTCTTTTCTACAGTCATACTGGCTAGGTTTAGATTTTGTACATCCTGTAGCATACTAATTTGTTATTGCTCCTTCTTAATTTGTAGCACCTTCTGTGTCAGCCACAACATAAATAACAGCACAAACCTGCTTTTAGAAGAAGGTTGGACTACATGACCTCCAGAAGGCCTCCTAATCTATTTTTTCCCCAACTAATGGGGCTTAAAACACTATATAAATATGACACACTAATTCATGGTCACATAAATTTAATGCAGCTTTTCATTAATTAAATGACAGCTGTATCTAGGTAGACAAAGGCTGTAGGTAACACTAAACCATGCATTGACCTGTGGACCACAGACTTCCCCTGCAGACTAAATACCATACCATAATTAAAGTAAAATGCCATAACATTGTGCAAGACTGTTTATATGACTTTTAAAATGCTCGTATGGTGAAATCCTAACAGTGCAATACTGAAGAAGAATATCATTCACAGGAACTAATAGAACTTTTAGAAGGATAATCTGCCCAAAAGGAAGAAGACACAGGTCAATTTGTAGATTTTGAAAGAATTTTTTAAAAGTCAGCAAATTAAAATACTTACGTAAAAGGTCAGATGAAGTTTGAGTTCAAAAATTTTTAGATCTGGACAATGCGATTTCCCAGTGGATTAAAATTTGTTTTCAATACACACCATAAAGAGAGCTGCAAGAGTACCTTTAACACACTGTTTTACACACCAGCACTAAAACCTTGGGAAGATTTCAACTCTGTTGGTGAGAATAGATATGATTGTCTTCTTCAATTTGTCTTTTTTTTTTCCCCATGTATTCTCCAAAAAACAAAAGGGACAGACCATGTTGAGAATGGCTATGTGGAAAGGCCAGGAAATGTGATCTGGCCCTTTGCAGATTGCATCAGCTCGCTCAGAAATGCTCCAATTTGGAGTCAGGGGCAGGGCAGGAACAGGACCTGCGTTTCATCACCTACACTACACTACACACCACATCATCACAGATTGCTCCCTTTGAATATTGAAATATTATGAGTGGTCCTTTCCAAGATTCTTGACGTGATTTGGAGTTTTCAAAGCCTACCTCCACCTCCAATCAGTCATATGAAGACATTAGATTAAGTAATTTGTTTTGTACAACTTAAAAGTCTCAATGTGACCCACATATTTCAAAGCAACACATCAGAACACTCATACAACAACACTAGGACCTGTAATCAGGCAACAAAGTGCTTGCTAAAAATCACTGCCTCAAATGCTACAAACATCCTATGACAAGTTCAGCTTTTGGTGCTTCTTTTACTCACCAATCAACAATTACACTGCATTCACTGAAATTGTTATCACTCAAGCATTTGATATTAGTAGGAAATATCCTGAAGCAAGAAATCTTTCATTAAATTGATGAATCACCAGCTTTAGGGCTGAATTCTGATCTTTGATGTGGCAAAAACTCAACCTCCATGGGGAGACTTCAAGCACTGCTCTTTTGGGCACATTTGCCTTCAAGGTAGGATTCTCAGCATCAAGAACAGTCTCATCTTTTTTAGGACACTGGCAACTACAGTTATCATTCTTGCCATTATTATTTCATAACTTTGTTTCACAGGTAGGAGATAGCTTTGGGGCAGTCATTTATTTCATTATCATGTATTTTTCATTTCAAGCTTGAACATATATTCATTTGGGAGAAGGGAAGACTTGCACAAATTTGAATAAAGGAATATAAACCTGACACCTACTTTTTAATCATAATACTGGGGCGGGGGGGGGAGTAAGAACACCTGCTTCCTTTGGCAATAAATCACTACAATTGCAATAGGAAGCTCAAAGAAATGTCTTTTTCCCCTGTGGGCTGTACCCAAGCTTACCCGTAAGACCTTGAAATGGAAAGACCTGAATGTTTCCCAGTGATACTTGGTAAAAGGAACAGATTCCTTTTTAAACAATGCAAAAAAGTCTTGATACTAGAACAGACGATGTCAATCATGCCCTCACTATCAGTTCCAATGATTTCCAAAGAATAGCATCCAAATCACTCTGTAAGATAATACAGGATTCCTATGTGAGAGAGAAATGAGTTCAGAAAGAACACTCAAATTTTCCTAAAAAATCTGGAGGTCAAAATACCATGAAATTACTAAAATTTGTAAGTCGTCTTGTATACAAAGAAGGATGAACAGATAAAAGATAAAAACATAAAAATATGGTTTTACTGCTTACTCACTCCTTCCCATAGATGGAAGATAAAATGATGTGCGTTGTCATGTAACAGAATTCACTTCTATAACAGAACTTTCACTACAGAAAGAAGTGTGTACTTTGGCCATAAATACTATTTTTATTATACACCACAATGCACAAGAAACAACACTCTGCAGTACAAGTAAATTGATACATTAAAAAAAAAAGAAAAAGAAAAAAAAAGATAAAATATCAATCTACCTTTTTATGGCAGTTAATTTTAAAACATGTTAATTAAAATTAAACTATTACAACATATGTACCAAAGTATGCTCTATGCTATCTGGAATACAGTAAGGTATAAGAGGAAAATCTATGAATATGTTGCACATTTGAGAAGCATAGGAAAGAGCCTTGGGGCACTCTCAGGATCCAAAAAGTACAACAACTAGGCAGTTCTTTCAGAAAATGAAATGAGTAAGGGAGTCTATGTGAATATATCAAATTATCTGTCCTCATTTCATAAAATGAGGTTTATTATAGACTTTAAGTAGTAATTCCAAGCAATACATTCCAGCACTAAAAGATACAGGTTCATTTTCAAGATATATATTTAATAAATATGAAAATAGAGTTGAAAAATATGACATTTACTACAGGTTAGTGAAACTTCTCTAGGGTTATCAAAATGTTCCTTACACAGGTCCATCAACAGTCCTACTCTGACAGTCTTTCATAATGAAAGATATAATTTTTACTAGCACAAATTTCTTTCCCTCTCACAGTCTAGGTCAGTCTAAGAGCACACTACCCTGTCAAAATGTGTCCTCTGTCTATATATATTTTAAAAAACCCCACAAAAACAAAAACAAAGCAAAACAAATCAAACAAAAAACAAACAAACAAAACAAATCAAACAAAAAACAAACAAACAAAACAAACAAACAAACCAACCAACCAAACAAACAAAATAAAACCCCACAGGCTAGAATAAGGCATTTGTCTGTGCAGCTAACACCCATTACAACAAGGACCCAAAACAAACAAAACCTCAATAGAATCCATGCCATATTGCTAAGAATCAGAGCACCTGGCACAGATGCAGCCCAAGTTATCAAAAAATTCAAATTCAAAATATCACCATCAAACACCATTCAATTAATATTTCCATCTATTTACAAATTTAGTCACTAGTCCAGTTTAGTATAATAATTCTCCAAGAATGTACAAAATTTTGTCTAGAACAAGTGGTAAATTATGTTTTCCAGGGAAAATTTTACATGCCTAATTCTACCATATACCATCAAGATATATGACAAACAGAAGATATGAGAACTAGGTATGTAAATATGTATAAATATTATTTAATCTGACATATGCAATATCTTTGCCTGATTAAGAACCTTAGGTTCAGACAGAGAAGAAATTAAATCTAAAAATAGCTGCAACTTGCACACATGAAGAACAGCAATCATAAAAGTAAGCTCTAAATAGATATGCTGTATGTACACCACCTACTTGATGGCACCTTCTTGTAGGGGTGTGCAAATCAAAGTTATTATGGAGTTATCTAACTTGATTTTCCAATCTCTATGACAGACTTCGCCCACATACTCGCATAAATGAGAATAGCAGAAAATCTTTATGACTAATTTTAAAAATGTCTTCAATATCGAAGCAGTAAAGGACAAAGAGAAGATGAAAAGAAATGCAGCACATCATAGATGTGAGTGTAATGTCAAACCATATTGATTGTCATACAAGGAAAGCAGAAGGAATAAGAGACCTAAAGGAGCTAAGGAAGTTAGCTGGCTACTCCTGGTAGGATGCCCTATTGCAAAAGGAAACTAGATCCTCTACAGCTTAGCACTTAAAGCTCATCCTAAATGACTTGAGACAAATTTCTTATTGGAAACACCCATCCTTCGCTGTCTAGGAAATACTGAAAAGTTAGTAGCTTTAGCTCAGAAAAAAAAAAAAATGATGCTTTGAAGTCTTCCACTAGCTAAACCCAGATGGTCAGATACTGATTTGGTTATTTGCATGCTGGCATCCAGACATAGTGAAAGCACGGAGACAGAACTGCTCTTACATATGGGGATAAAATGCAGTTTCTAAAGGTTCTGTCTTATCAGAATCAGGTTTAAAAACCTTGAAAAGCCAGAGGAAATCTATATCTGCTGGATGACTTGCAAAAGCAGTCTCTGTCCCTGCTTTCTGTGTAGTGTCAGGGCCAGTCATTAGAGTCTCATTTTTCGATCCAGCAGCTAGCTGGCAGCTGCTGAACTTGTAGACATCTGGCATCACCTTTTCAGTCTCTAGAAGTCTTTCTATACCTGCTACCTTTGAGACTGGATCACTGGAGTCTCCCATCTGCCCTGCCTCAGCTCCTGATCCTCTTCCAAACTGACCATATTCAGGTGCCATCCTCATACCTGACCCAACACACAGCTCCTGAAACACTTCTATTTTCTGATGTCCAGCTATGAAATACATAAAATATCATACCTGCATAAATTAAATTATGATGCCATTTTTAATGTATGTTATAAGGGAAAAAGTCAGGAAACTCCTGAATTCTTGTGGCTGGAGGGAAACAAAAAAACAAACCAGCATTTCTCTGATCGAATCTACAGTAAGTTCAGACTTGTTTACAGGTAAACCTGGGATATTTAATTAACAAACTTCTTTTTACTAAATTAATCTTAGGTGCACATATAAGTAGATTTTGCAACCTTGATACCATAAAGCAGTAGAAAAGGCAAGACTTGTGTAAGGCTATAAGCAGAGACTCAATACACTTCCAAAGCCACCGTGAATGCCTTTAAATTGCCAAGTCTCTTCTTGGGAGCATGCCTCTTAGATAACCATTCTGGTCTCTGCTTACTTCTGTCCAACACTTAAAAAAAACAAACAAAAAAACCCTTCATATTAAAAAAAAAAAAAAAAAAAGTTGAGGGATGGAAATTATTTTGTTTTCTAAAATGTGTTAAAACATACCATGATTTTTCTGAAGAATTTACATTCAAAATTAATTATTCTTCCATATTTTTACAATAGTTTTCAATTTGATGTAGATATAATTTTTTATCAGTATTCATAAAACCCCAAATAGATAGCTGTATTTATGATGCAGTTTAAACTCAAAGGAAGCTAATGTTTCACAAATTATTCCAAAATAACAAGGCATCAACTGAATTAGGGAAAAATTCCTAAACCATATGGCACAGACTGCTTATCAGTTTAAAATATTTCTTCCTTCTTTATTATAAAGTAATTAAAAATGTATTTGTTTTAAAATCAACCATAGGCATGTTCCAGATTTTTGCTTCTAGTGGAACCCACACATTGGCTCTTAGTCACATTCTGAATCCACACTTTGTGCAGATAGCTACTGCCCAAAGGGACCCATAATTTTACAGCCTCTATGCTAGCTGAGTAAAAGAAAATAAAAAGTACTACTATCACTTAGTGTGTGATCAATAATTGCACAAGGAGCACAGCTCTGTTAGTCATGACTGCAAGCCAGTATGAGACTACACAAAGGCAATGTCTAATAAATCACTTGTGCTAACTAGGGACACAACTCTTGCCAGGAGATACAACTGGCTGCTCCCAATTAATGTCTAGGGATTACAGGGAAACTGGAGACTTCCAATTATGTGTGGCTGGTTTCATGTTAGAGACATTTTTTATTTATATTACTTAGTTTTTCCATCAAATCATTGAAAAATCATTTCTTAAGGCTGTTGTAGCTTGTGCAGGAAAACCATGACGAGAAACTATACTAAAAATATTTGGAAAAGGAGCAGGACGCAAAGAGGAGATGAGAGAAACATTAGGAAAGGAATTCAGGATAAATGAAAATTAAGCAATTGAGCAATTCAGTGCATAGCTGAGTTGTGGATTATTTGAATACAAGAAAACAGAAAAAAAAAAAGAAAATATTTAGGAAGAATCTATAAAATAGATGTGGAATCACTAGAAATAAAATGGAGACCATAATAAAGAGGAAAGAATTGAGCAGTAAAGCAAAATTACTATAAATAAGGTGGGGGTACAAAGAACAAGATGAGAAAACAGGCAAAGCAATATGAAAACTAATGGGAAACAGGAGCTCAATGTGGGACTACTCAGTTGTCCAATAAAAGCACTGCAGCATTTGTCCAAATGCAACAAGCTGTTGACAGCTGCAAATTAAAGTGCACAAACAGGCTGCAATATATCAAACTGAAAGGGTTCTTGGGAAAAGGACAGTGAATGAAAACCTGAGAGACCTATACTAAATTACAAGTTTGGCCATTATCTTCCTATGAGATATAAAAAATGGAAATATAATACCTCCTACCTTGTTGTGAGGATAGAAATCATTAATTATCATCAAGTGCTCACACATTACATGGAGCTCTTGAGGGGAGGGGGAAATAAGCAAGCAGAATATAATTGCTGTTGTAAGATAAAGAGTACAAAAGGTCCATTACTGATTGATGGACTACAGGCTACAAATTGATCGTTTTATCGGAGAGACTGAGAAATCCAAAGGCCAGAGAATGATTAGCCTTCATGTGCTTCTTTATTTTTTTTTAAGTACAACCAAGCCCAGTCATTAGATTTGAAAAGGCCCATCAAGACAGCAGATGAAAAACGAGAGAAAGATCTCCTGAATGTGGTATGGAAAAGGGAAGAAGGAAAGAAAACTGTACTGCAGCAGACCATACACCAGAAACACAGAATTTAAGATGACTGCTCTTCTGAAAAAGCTGTTAATATTCAAAGGATGAGTGGAGACAAATAAAAACTGGCAGGCAAGACCTGTGAGATTAATTTCTCCTAAATCTTCAGTATCCAAAAGTTAAGATCTAAAAAGATATGTTACAGGTCAACAAAGAGAAACACACACCCAGAACTGATTCAGATAACCTTAGACATCTGTCTCAAAACAAACTGAACAGCTCTCTAGAGATACCCAAAGTGATTAGTTTAGATGTCTAATTTTAATAAATTAATTTCTGCTACTAATTATTCTTGATTGTACTCAAAGATAAATATAATATCATTTCCTGTGAATAATGAAGGTTCACAGCATGGAAGAAGAAAAAAAGTATGGACATGTTAGAGAAAGAAAGGAATGGATTGCAAACACAGTGTTACCAACCAGTGCTTCAGAGATTATTCTATTACAATTTCTCAGTATTTAAAGAAAAAAAAAAAAAAAAAGCAGTCTCAGGCATCTTTTCAGGCAGGAAGAGGGAAGAATGTGGTGTTTACATACATAGTCGAGATCTAGATGAAGAAGATCTCCCCAAAAAATGTCACTATCAGATCACTGATCATTGGATCCTTATCACTTCTTGACAATAAACATTACTATAAACTTCATTCTAATGAATGTTCAAAAAGACATAAAAAGAAATGAAACTGAAACAGAAATAAAACAGGATATCTGGTCTAACAATCTTTGTTTTATTGTGTGCGTGCACTTTTATCTTGAAGGGAAAAGAATGTCCTGAAGAAAATCAAAAAACCAAAGACTAAACTCTGAAACAGTATTTCCTTTCCTGCTTTGCCTAACAGATTTAGATTTTGGTTGTAGAAGTAGTAATCTCAAGATCTTTCCCAGTACTACTTAATCATAACAGATACATCACATTTTTTACTTCACACCACAGTCTACCATTGCTATTCTGGTATATTTATATTAAGAATTCAATATTTAAACTTTGAAATTCTGTTGCCAGAGAAGATTAGCACCTGGCATCCAGTGGATTTAATGAGAACAGAATAATATATTTGTAATTGAGGTTACTTTTAATGAATTTTACTTAAACCACACAAACTTCAAACTCAGAACAGTAGTTTGTGATATCTGAAACGAAGTCCTCATAACTCTATATAACCATATAAAATAGTTCTGCTTGACATGATCTATGTACCTTCTTTAATTGCCTTACAGCAGAAGCATGAATTACAACAGTGATGCCATCAATCTCTAAAGTCTACTTGATTAAAAAGTGCAAATGAAGCATGCTAGCAATTCTGATTAATACATTTACAACATTTTTCTATGGCCTTATAAATTAAATCTATAATGAAGACAAGCAGTTGTATTATCTACAGTGAAGGTAAGGATAACTTGTATTGTCTCCAGAACACATTAAGATTTTTTACAGTTAATAGCAGATAGGAGACTTCAAGCCTTTTAAAGTAAGAGCTTTAGTAAACCAGGAATTGAAGTTTCATAAATTTAGTCTATATGTTTTGATTGGATTTTCAATTTTCCCAAATCTTATTATAGTCACATAAATTATCACAAAGTGAATGAAAATAATTATTCAGAAACATTTCACATCTTCTTTCTCCTCATGTAAAAAAATTACTTCAAAGAATACAGAACAACATCATCTGATCTTGAAAATAAGGTCAGAAAATGGTTCCTTCAGAGTGAACTGAATTATTTACATTTATCATTTTGATTCTCCAATCCTATAATTATGATTTTATTACGTTTCAAAAAGTGAATTATACTGCTGTCAGGATCTTCATTCTCCCAGCACATTTTCTGCCTGACCAGTAATTCAAACTGTACGAAAGGAGACAGACTTTGAGAATTAAAACATAAAATACTGTCTGGCCCTTGAGGAAACTTTTGAAGACATTTTTAAGTTTCTTGCTTTTTTGCTTCTGCCAAATCTTTAAATGATAGTCTTAGGGTTTCATTAATATTTTCATTCCCCTAATTTTCTGAGATTACAGGCAATGAAATTAAATGAAACGCATTACTTACATCATTCTGATCGTCTTTTGCATTGTAATAGATTATATCATTATTCTGTAAGAGAAAGAAAAGTAATTCTGTTAGTTTGAAAGTAGAGAATAAATCTGTGTAGCAATAATCTCTACTACTGCAAGATACCTTTTGAAATAAATCACCAGTTCTTTATGTATTCTCTTTGAAACATGACAGACTCTGATCTTTGCCTGCTCTCTGTTGCATGCACAATTTCCCATGCTCGTACTTAACTTCATTCATTTAAAGCTTCTCCCGTGGGAGGCTGCATAAGTCACTCAAAACACAGACAGAAAAGTACAGATAATATTGGACAAACTCCAGAGCTCATAAAAGGCTTCCATAAGCTGTTTCTGTCACAGACATGTGACTTTCACTGTACAATTAGGGGATTTATGCACCATGACATCCAGCAGGCAGCAGATACAGTGAGGCACGGGCTTTGCTAAGTGGGGTAAGTATTTGCTGTACACATGTTTATTGTTTTATTCACCTCCCACTGTGAAAATAAAATCTGTGAAAATGCATCACGGGAGAGTCTGGCTGATGGAGTGTACAGCAGATCCTGGCAGCTCTGTGGAAACACTGTACCATGTAATTCAAGAAAAGAATAGAAGGAGAAGATCGCTTGTTACCATTCCAAAATCAGTCAGAAATTCCATTCAGTGTTAACTTTTATAGCTGTTTGAAAATTGGAGTATGTCCTATGGAATACAGGGTGGTTATTTTTTTTTTTTTTGTTTTCTTTCCACTGTTTCAATATTACGGAACTATTTAATGGCCTTGAAGATTTAGGTTCACTGGCATAGCTTTCCGCCAAATAAATTGCTGCAATGTTCCCAAAGCTTTTTGAATAAAAGCAATTTTATATGCATTTCTGTATGAAACAGAGACATGTATGAACATAGGCTTTTAAATTATTTTTACTGATTTTGAATAAATAAAGGAGAAGTTACATTTCTTCATATCCAGCAGTGTGCTTAAAATAGGCGATTGTTGTTGACCTCTAAAAATTGTCTCAATTTATTTTTTCAGTTCTGTTTATGGTAATACCTTATAAATACATAATTAAACATTGAACACAACAAAGTGTTTTCTTTTATAAATACCAGCAGGAAAGAAGGCTTTCAGTAATCACTTTCCAAGTGGATAAGTCAACGACAATTTTTACTTTCATTAAAAAAGTATGATGTGTATTACAAGGTAATGCAGTTCATCTTTACAAACGATCATTTTCCTCACTCCATAATAATGACATCATTTATTCTCCTTTGTGACCTTTTAGAGAGTCAAACATGAAATATATTACAGATGACCTAAATGCCATTTTGAGGTAAATGCTATTAACATGAATTCATCCTTTTCCCTCAAAATTAACTTTTCCACTTTTCCATCAAGACACCCTTCTATCCATAGATCAGTCGGTTGTGTATCTGTATCTGGAAAACAAAGTCAGACCTCAAGGCATTACACACACAGGAGGCAATTCTTTTCATCAGACTGAAGCTAATTGCTTATTCACTTGACTGTTGTAAAGAAAAGACAATATAATTCTTGTGAAAGCCTTTGAGTAAGTCAGAAGAGGCAAGAGCTCTATCTTCTTTGGTTCCTCTTTACTTTGTAAATAGCTATGTATGAAATAACTGTTCTGTAAATAATGTGATCAGTTCTAAAGCCCCTCTGATTCTTTATCAGGCAACATTTGAAACTGCAAAGGATACAGCTCTGAGTGGTACTAGCCAGAAATGTTAACACAAGTGTTTTCATCACAAGGTGATCTGTTCAACTAAAAAAAAATAAAAAAAAAATTGCACATTTTGTTTACCACAACTCTTTACGTCAGGTTGCATTAGGTCAGTCCCTTGCAATCTCATCCCTAGAAGGTTTTGTTCAGGAAAAATGAGAGCAGGAAAAGCAATACAGGCATAATTAACTGACTATATTGTTTTTGTTTACTGCTTTTGTTTTAAAAAGGAACGTTTTCATAAAATACAATTTCTATTAGGCCCTCTCTTGTATTGATTGACTCTCACCTAGATATGAGTTTACTTCCTGAGCCCCTCTCCACTGCTCTTGTTTATCCTACTATCAAATCTTAATTGTACAGGATTTTAAACATTGTCATCAACAGACATAATTTGTATATCTACTTAAACAGAATGACTCTTTATTTTCACAATTATATTTTCCTTGTCTTTTATATTTTTATTTATTTGTTTAAACTTTTCAAACCTGGCATGGCTTGACTATCTGTCTCTACTGGACTGAACGGTATTTTTTAAATCACCTTTCAGAATATAATTTCAGGAACATGATATATTTACAAGTTAATGAAAATAAACACTCCCTGCACAAACGACTTTGGTATTTTTGTTAGGTTATTTATATCTTGTAGTCCATTATCCTGCCTGGAGATATTATCTATATAATGCATAAACTGACATTGACATTGGACATATCTCACTACTCTTAATATAGAAAATATGAGACACCCAGTGCTACAATACACTGAATGCTGTATGGTTCACAAATTAGATTCATGGATCACTCAGATCTTTAGAGGACAATTTTTCATAATTTAAGCACTTCCAGTTGGCAAGAACAAATTGCTTTGTTGCTTGCTCTCAAGTGAGTAGTTCAGTTATTTATTAACTTCTTGACACAAAGGATTTGAATCTTCCCACTACTGTACATTTTTGCCACCTAGTAATACTGCAAACTTGGTCAGCAAACCGAGGGTACATTGTAAATATCCTATTTATTTATTCTTGTTCTTTTTCCAGTAATGCTGTGCAAGAGAGGGGGGTAAAGATTCACTATTAGTTCAGTTAACAAATGAAGGAATTTGGTAAGGTAGACCTGAAACTGAACTTATAAAAGAATTACTTTGGTCAAAGTATATGTTTTTATGGCTTTCGCCATCTTTAATTCCCCTTGCAAAGCAGGAAGTTTTAGTATCTGAGAAAGACATCAGGCAAGTCATATAAAAATTACATTAAGGACCAGGTAATAAATGTCTTATTTTTGACTCTTACTATTTTCTTTTCTTTCCTAATCTTATTTTTCTTCCATGCTTTCATTGATAGTATTATCTGCTGAAGTGAGATTATTCCACTGTCTTTACATTGCTTTTCATTTGAATAGTTCTCTGTTTTCCAGTTTGGGGTTATAAAACAATTCCAATGGGAAACATTACATATTGGTTACTATTAATAAATTCTTGAATTTCACCACACAAAAATCTGAAGTTGATGGTCTCTATAACCTCTGTGTCTAGAGAAGAAAAGCATGACGAAAGATCAGCTTTCAGAACACCTGCAGATGAAATCTGAGCTCACCCCAACATTCACACTCATATTCTGCTTCTCTACAGAGCAAGTCTACAGACACAGTCTATTATCCAACATGTAAATGCCTAAACTCAACTCAGGATTACACGAATGAAGCTGTAGCTGGCTTTTCATCTCAGGAAACAACTTTTTTCCAATGAAGTTCTTTCAAGAACAAGAAGAAGGGATTACATTGCAACAAGACATAGGCGCTATAATTATGTATAGCAAAAATTATAATGGTATATGTGTGTCATTTTGCTGGTTAGAAATCTACATTCCTCCTTTACAGTGTGCCAAAATGAAAGCTCCTGGTCATTGCTACCATGTAGTGGTGTCTGCAGGAACACCTCCTCTCTAAATCTTATGCTAGAATTCCAAGAACTTTTCACGCAGCATGTGCTCTACCAACTAGGCTGAAGATTCTTTTTTGAAGTCTTTTTCAACAGACATCCAATGAAGTCTATTCAGAAATGCTGCTTTTACTGAAGCTGTGGTTAAAGTTACATAAAACCTCAGCTCTATCCTAGAGACCCTACAGGATGTGAGATGCGGCCTAAAATAATGTTGGGCCTACAGGGAAGATTGGCCTGAAATGAATTCTAGAACTATGTGAGACTCTATAATGAACTACAGGAAAATAAATAGATTATTAGAAAAAGATAAAATAAAGCAAGGGGAAGGAGAAGAAAAAGGTTTTCTGCAGCTTTTCATATTGTAAGAAATTAATATACCGTATTAATTTTGACAGAGATCACAATAATCCTTTTTCCATAAAAGCTGCATTTCCACAAAAATTGTAGGTAAAATTTTAAAGTAAAAAATTTACAACTTTAGCCACTACAGACACTAGAAAATAATTAACTCTCTCATAAAAGAAAACAGAAGAGTGTTACTTAAAGGCCTCCATGACTCAAAGATTTTCTTCAGTAAACCCCTGGAGGCAAATTTAAAATTATTTCAGCAGATTATATTGCAAATATATATTACTGCATAAATATAAGTGCATGTTTTAAAATCTGAAATTACAGCCAAATATGTTTATTTGGATTTTGTTTTAAAATAGGACACTTCCCATGACTTCTAAGTGAGTCGATGTAAAAAAGCTGCTCTATATTGCAGATAATCTGCAAGTAGTGAGGATTCTTTTAGTTTGCAGGTAAGAGGTAGAGAAAGAAATCAAGATCAGGGAGAAACCAAACTGTACAGCAAATATAAATCTGATCCTGACTCTTCAGTTTAAAAATAAGTTCTGAGAATTAAGGTAGAAATTTGAAGAACATTTAAAAATCATATTAATCCCACACACTTGGAAAAGACATTCACATTAGTGAAAAAACTGGGAGTCCTTTTGCTTAGCATGAAGCAATAAAAATATTAATAATACTGGTCCATTTCACTCTTTAGGCAGACCAAAGGAAATTAGTATAAATGCCTACAAATGCTAGAAAAGCATTTCATTAAGTGTTGGCAAAACATCAATTTTAATTAAAAAAAGAAAAAAAAAATCTTTCTATCCAACCCTAACAAATTCTATGACAAATAATCCACACAGTTTTAGTTTAATCCTCCATACAGCCTGACATGCAGTTTAAAGCACAATTAGACTCCTCAGAAAAGAAAGCTAAATGTGGCCTATAACACAAAAAAAATTACATCTCTTTTTAAAAAGGATGATGTTAGGGAATAAAAGCCTGCAAACAGGAAAAAAAGGAAAAAAAAAAGAAAGTGTGTCAATTACTACTATCTCTTTTATTATAGCTTTGTGATTTTACACAAGTGAAACGACATATATATAAAATAAGGGGCTTAGCAACCAATAACTTCTTTTTTCCCTTCAGTATCCATGTGTAAAACTACTGAATTTTCACGTGTCCCTAAAGTGAACAAAATTTCAGGCAATGTAATAAACCTGTTGCAATTATAATTATATTGTATGCATGTGATACAGTGCCTAAACATGGGCTGTAAGAAATTGGTTAGAACGTGCATTTAAAACATGAAAACTGGACATAGAACCAAGATATTTTAAAAATCAAAATATTAAAATAAAAAAAAAAAACTGAAAAAACAAAAAACAAAGAAACAAAAAACCAAACCAAAACAAAAAAGCCCAAACAAACAAAAAAACCCAACAAAAACAGTGGACTAATATTTGATCAAGAAATATGTCACTATATTCGATCAAGAAATACGTCACTATATGGACAAATTAGTCACTCGGGTTAGACATTTCTCCCCCGAACATAATTTGATTAAATAACCGCTTTTGTCAGAATATTACATGTCATACACTAATTAAAACCTTCCAGGTCTGCACTATAATTTATGATAAGCCTTTTTCATCAGATTTGTGTAAAGGGCTTTTCTCAAGATTCCATTGAGACTAATAATTGAAATTAAAAGATGAAGGTGAAGATTACAGGAAACAACATAAAGGAGCATTAAGCTGCTGCACATTCTTTGTCATAGAATATTCTTTCTTTCAAATGGTGAGAAAGATCAACTTTTTCACCATTCATTTGCAGGTAATTCCTTCACTGAAATTATCAATCTGGAAACCAGAATTTTCATGAAGGGGTCACTTGACCATTCACAGATGCATCAGAGTGCTAAATAAAATGAGTAATTTATCAAACATCTGCATGCTCAACAGCAGGACTAAAACAGAAAGATGTTAAGTGCAATGCACACATACAGAATCCAGATAAAAATACACCATAGAAGATAAACTTTCAAGCCCTTGACATCGGTTCTGAGAAATTTTGATCTGAGATTAGATCCACAGATTGCAGTGCTGACAGCAGTCGGATTTTAGGCATCTGAGTTAAAAACTGAGATCTTGAAAGAGCTCACTGAAGTCTAAACGTGGAAGAAGCTGAAACTTCAGAAACACCATGAATATTCTCTAGGTATCTCACATCCCCCGTGCCCCAGGAGGGCTCTGCCAACCCACCAGTGCTGTGACAGGGCAGGGACACACAGGGACTGCGTGACAAAGGAGGTGCTGCCACACACCCACTCCTTGGTCCTGACCCATCCACTCAATGGCTTGACTTTCACAGTGACACATTTCCTTGTGTCCTTCTGCTCACTGTGACAGTATCTGATTACGTGCTGAATTTAACCATGCTTGATTTAATTTGACTTGTGCAAATTATAATTAGTAAAGCTGAGTAAGAAGTGTTTTATATCACATTCAAATCTCGGGAGGAAACCCTGCTATTTTTCACAGTAAGTAGTTTTTTTTTTTCTCTTTTGCCTCAGTGCCCGTATTATGCCACATTATACATTTACTAAGAAAAAAGGGAAGTAGTGATGAGTATTAAAGTTACCTGCATAACCTGAAAAGGAGGATAAGGAGGATAGAAAGGGTACTTATGTCTTCAGCTCTCTAGAGTTCATCACAGAATTTAAAAACAGCACATTACAGAAACTGCAAAGAATAGGCAAAATTTCTCCATATCAAAAAAAAAAACACCACAATTTTGAGGTATTTTCCACTGTAAGGATAACTGTTAGAAACTGCCACTGGACTACTTAAGCTGCCAGGATGATACTTAACTTCATGCAAAAAGTTAAGAATATATTTCAAGTACTAATTGCACTTTGTAGAATTAAATGTCAAAACTAGTTGAACGTGTGAGGTTAAATGCAATAGAGCCAAAAAGATGATGAGAAATACCAGTCAGACAAAGACACACCCAAATCAAAATCTACAGAGCTGTCTGTTCTTCTGAAAGAATACAACATACTCACTCCGCTAACAACTCCTGCAGAAAGACATCCTCTGGCTCAGTGGCCTACAGTCAAACACAAATCTCTGTTGGACACACAGATAACTGCTGATTTAATAATAGGATTTTGGCAATTTGCCTACTGGTAAGGATGGTCTATCTTTTTTTTTACAAATTGTTTTTAATTTTGGGGGCTTTTTAAAATTTATTTTAATTTTTCAGTGCAACTGGTAAACTAGGCAAATTAAATGTGGCAAACAATTAAGCATTTTTTTGCCTGCAAAGCATCAAAGGCCAAATATTTCATGCAAGAATGAAAAACTAGTGACTGAAAATTTAAAGTTGCAAAACCACATTGATAATATTGTCTGGTATAGTTGCCTATTTCATACACTGACTGTCATTTTAGTTATTCAAGCTGAAAATTTATCCTCAAGAATGATATTTTGATCCACAGTAAAACCTAGGATTTTACGTACTTGCATATGTGAAAAATGACCAGGAAAGAAAATCATAAGGGGACTCTTCTGGAGTTACCAAATTTAAATTATCCAGCTACATATGGAAAGAGATAGGAATAACCACCCCCTCTATTCTTCCTCTACTCCTCTAAGCCAAAAGCAAGGAAGAAAGAGATAACCCTGAGAAACAAACAAAAAATTTACATCCTTTTTAATTTTAGTAAATAAATTCTTCCAAAAGGTCCAGGAAACTGCTAATTTTCTCATCACAATAATTTCCTCAAAGTATAAGCAGCTTTTTTTCATAAGGCAAAATGCAAGTGATTACAAAGCAGATTTCCAGGTGGGAAAATGAAATTAATTTGTTAGCAGCTAATTAACCTCTATATCACACTATCTGATCAGTTTAATTAAAGCAGCAAAGTATGTTTATTATAATTTATTCAGCATTACTGTCTTTAGTTGATGAAAGAATATAAAAATAAAATAAATATTTTTTTTTAAAACTTGTCTAAACTGATCGGGTATTATCTAGATTGTAAATTGTGCTAGCAGTAGAGTACAGGAGCCTATTTGGACATAAGTTTTCTTTTGGGTTCACAAGAAATTGGCATCCTGAATTCATACTTGTGTAGGTGCTGGGGTGTAATGGACCTCTTACACTATCATAACCGAATACAGAAAATATGCCAACTCCAACTAATCTTCAAAAGCCTCTGAGAAAATTATTTTCTACAAAGCAAAAGGCAAACATTTGTCCCCCAAAATTTGTGCATGCTTTGGTCACATTTCTTCTGTGTTCTGTCCATTACAACCAACAAATAAGACTATGTTTAGCAATGCTGCAATCAGTTGTTACAAAAAGGAAAAAAAAAAATAGGGATATGAAACTACAATGGAGTAAAAACTCAAGAGGGTAGCTTCTTGGTGATCCATAAGAATGGCTGAAGTATATATACTTCAAGGCTTATCTTCACAAAAAAACTGTATCACAAGAAATATATCAGTCACTGTAACTAAATTCTAAGCAATAGTGCCCAAATAACATTAATGTATTTTAAGAATCTCACTGGAATAGAAACATGTCAATATTTTGCATAACTTTCCTTAAATTACAATAGCAGGGAGTCTTATACAGCATTTTTATTTGCTCTTTTACCCACTTGTAAAAACTAAAATATAAGAAGATTTTAGGATATTTCTACGGGATATTACAATACTGTGTAACACAGGAAAAATGAATTTTCATATATAAATTATGAAAGTATGATCCTGAATTTGGAACACATTTTACAATGCTGACACTGACCTGTAAGTTTAGCGATCTCTAATATTTTTAAAAGCTCTGATTTCTTTCCCTATCTAGATCAATTCTTCACTGAGTTTACTCAATCACTTAAAATGTGTCCTTAAACCCTAGAGAGCTATAATATACCAAAAAAAAATTCCCAAAACATTTGCTATAACTCATACAACACAATTTGCACGAAAACTAGGAAAATACCCAACCAAATCTCTCACCTTTAAAAAAGATAATAAAGTTCAAAACATGTCAGGCCAGGTTTTCTTTTCAGATTGTTTTGGCTTACCCATGTAACAAATGTCTGGCATATTGACTGTTAATTGTTTTAATGGGCCTCTTATAAAGACAAATCTTTCTTAAGACTTTAATCTAAATTATTTTTCTTCTATCTCTGATGTCTCAGAATAAAAACAACTCTGGACAGCAGTTACCAGGCTCTAAGAATTATCCCAAGCTCACCTAATTAATAAAGAACAGAAGGAATCATAATTTAATTATTCAGCTTTGACAGCTGTTTTGTGCTTGTCTTGCACTCAATCACTGCAAAAACGCAAAGCTTCAGGAGCACACCTTATTTCAGAAGTAGCTCAGTAGAATGAGACAAGCCAGCAGCTGGAAAATATTCCTCTTACTATTTAGTATGCAATGATGAAGACTTTTCCAGTTAATCACTACAAGCAAAAAGTTAATATAAAAATAATTAGAGCAAAATTATTTCTTAATTATTGATGTTACACTAGAAGGCTGGAAGTTATGCAGGAGAGTAACAGGAAGTAATAGTTCTATAAACATCTTGCTATTGTGTTTCTCATTCTCCATCTTAACAACTGCAATAAATGAAAAGGGGTTTGTGTTTTCTTACATGGATCACAACAGGTTTTGTTGTGGGATGGAGAAACTGCACACAATTCAAAAAATATTTTAAGTTTTATATAGATGAATCTTATTCTAGTCAGAAACGTACTGAGGTTTGCAGCATTTTAGCATTACCATCAGAATCTATGGTAATACATGCAAGTTTGAGCCCTTACACTGTATTATTAATTTTCAAATTCTCATACAAATCAGCACTTTGAAATTAATCTCTTTTTTAAAATTCAGGGTGGACAGACAGATATATCACAGAAGTCTGAAGATGTTAAGAATGAGACAATGTAAGAATTTTGAACAAGCAAAATAGCTCTCTCTTGTAAAAAAAAAAAAGAATTTAAGGCAGGTATTTGTTAAAAAAAAAACAGTCAGAAAGACTCCTGCAAACCTAACCAAGGCTACTGAAAAAAGAGCTCAGCACTGGAAGATCACCGTGAAGAAGAGAGTATGAGCTAAATTGCAAAACATGTATTAAACTGGTTTTAGTTTGAAGAAACGTATCATTTTGTTCCCTGAAATTTATGCTATGTTGCTTGAGACTATCTCAGCTCAGCTCTCCACAGCACCATTACACAGCACTGCAGAAGCATGAACTGAGATTGCAGAAAGCACAAGAGGGAGAAACTACAAGTGTTTAAAAAGCAATAATGGAAGATGGGAAACTTAGGCTGAAGAAGAAAAAAGGAATGCTGCAAAAAAGGGTGAAGTGTCTTGTCGAGGATGATGCCATGTTCACACCCACAGAAGACATAGCAATGAAAACTGGGGAGAAAGGCAGAAGGCTATTGCAACAAAGCAGTCATTCCAAACTGTTCCCTTCAATGACCTCTTTGGCAACAGCCAAAACTTCCTGGGCCTCTTTCCCCTGCCTTCCCTCCCATTCCCCCTTCTCATTTTACACAGTTCATGGTACATACTTAGCAATACACCTTGCTAGAGATTGTTTTCTTTTGGTTTTACTTTAGGAAGTTCACTGAATGTGATGGGCCGACAACTCTTACAGCTCCAGAGCAGAAACCATCCTAAATTAGCCACTCTTTGCCTAGAAAAGTCCTCCTTTATGTACTATAAATACCTCTAAACACTTGTCCAGGGATCTAACACTTTTATCAGCATCGTGCTAAACCCCACTATTCTGATGAGATCAGCATAGTCTGTGTGTTGTCTGGACACAGTGAACTGAAAATAACAGGCATAAGTAAACCTGGGTTCCTGCACAGAGTGAGCATTAGCCAGCTGTACAAACTGACCCCAAGGGCCAGGACTTCTTTCCTGCAGTAAGCCAAAAAGACACTGTTCACACTGAATATGAAATATTCCTGGGGTTTAAAACATGAAAGAGGTAAAATTTCCAAAGTATGGGCACATACCAGTTTAACCACTTGAGAACTGTGTTCTCAAAGTATCTGAGCCCACCAGAGTTAGTCCTTTGTAGACCTCCAAAACAAGAGACTCATCTAAAAGTGTGTTCCTGTTCATAGACATAAATACACAAACATTATTAGATTATCTCTTTGAGCATATATGAATGTAGATACATATATAAATACATGTGAAAGTATAAACATAGAGGAAAATTTATACAATTCGTATCTGCATATCATTAACTCCCATCCATTTAAGCAGGACCAGCACAATCTTAAAATTTGTTTGATTCTCAAAATATCACCTAAATGTTGTTTATGAACACTGAGCAATAGGGAAAAGCATATCTAATATCTCAGAAATCTGTAAGCTTTAATTCATTATCTTCAAGCAATAAAGAAGACAATTTTCTCTGTTTCATATTAAAATATTTAAAGCTCTTGAAAATAATAGTATTGTAGAGCTCATGCAGAGATAAAAGAATTTGATGAATTCTTTTAATGATGAATTAATATTTTCTTATCAGTATAGAGATGACATGAGGAGGTGCACGAATTAAGTGCATCCTATTCTTGACAAACATACACAAGTTCAATTAGATACAGGGATTTGCACTGCTCTTTCTAGTACATGTAAATACTTCAGTGAATTATTATCATGTCTGTAAAACTTATTGATGTCAATCTGGAAAGGAAGTTCAGTCCTGTCCATGTCATAGCTATTTTTATAAAAGCAGCATTCATAGTTCATAATCATGGCATAATTCATAATACTGTAAATATTTTCACAGAAATAGTGGGATATTTTCCCCACTGCTGTTGGTTGAATGTCTGAGGACCTTACTAAACTGATGGATTTTTCCTTCCAATTTTTCAAGGTTAATTTATCTGTAACTGCTATGTATCTATTGCTATAAATAAAGCTTTCTCTTGAACAATATTTCCTCTTGGTGCTAATTCCTGACACAGGATGCTTACTGATGTGTAACCACAGGACTTTTTAGAATAGAGCATGCTTTATTCTTCACAGAGTATGATGTCTGTGTTTCAAAATAAAACACAGATCAATCCTGAACACACTGCTTTCATCCATGTTGTGCTTGTTATAGCTGCCTCCAAGTCACTTAGGCACTGTCCAGACACATTCTATGGCACAGCATGCACCAGGAACCATTCTCAGCTCAGCTGGCAGGTCTCAAGGAGGTAATTCTCTGTCTGGCTTTCTGCATGCCTCCAGCATCACGTCAGCAGGTTTTATATGCTCAGATAATCTTACATGCCCTGATGTAATTAATGTAGACCCAAAACATTAGAGATTGAGAGAGACTGGAAGTATTTGGAATTAAATCACCCATTTGGTGTGATCCCTGTAATAAGAAAAATAAGTCAACCATCAGCAGAAGAAATGGCAGCCATCACTTGGGATTAATAAATATATTGATGACATGGTTCTGATAAAACTTCAGTCCTAATCCAGCTTTCGGGGTTTTTTTGCTGGTATCTCTCATCAAAAGTGAGAAAAAACCAAACCACCCTTTTCCACAGCAACACAGCTTTAGCAGAAAATGTCTGCAAACACTGGCAAAATAAAACTGAAATGTTCTATCTGAAAGGTGGGGAAGTGCTATGGCAAGACTTCCTCTATGAGCATTTTAGAATAAGTCTAAAGGTAATTTAAACTATGATGCCCATAGCAAATCAGATGAAATTAAACGTGCCCATATGGAGAATATTCAGTCTGGTAGAAATCTTTTGCTGGAAGTTTTCTTTAAACTTTTATGTAGGAAGAAATCTCACAGACAAAGCATAAGAAGTTTCATGAGGTGAAAACACCAGAATTTTGTGCAAGCACAGAAAAATATCAACTGGGCCAACCTTCTTAGTTCTACTGTATTCCTTTGTAACTCTTAAGAAATGCAAAACTGATGTTACCCTCCTGAGAAGTGGTAATGCCAAAAGG
>VWZS01009483.1:626646-645672 GCA_013397075.1 Rhabdornis inornatus
ACTTCATACAGAATTCTCCCTTCCTTCTTTCAGTATGCATACATTTTTTTCATGAGTCTCTACGCCAGAAAAATAATTGGACGATCACAAGTGTCAAAACCATCCCCCTTTCAATCTGTAGTGTACAAGAAATTTCAAACTGACAAGACTGTTTCATTTAGATATATTGGTTTGTACCTCTGAGTTGTAACTGCTTTAATCTAAAATATTCAAGCAGGCTTAATTCCTCCAGCTGTACAGGCAGCTGGGGAATTGGGCAGGATCAATACAGAAGGAAACAGAGAATGGGATTTCTTTATTTTCCTGAAGCTAAGCACTTTTTCTTTGCCTTCATAAACTTCAAAAATACTCTCTTAGGACTAAATAGTTTTCTAACAGATAGCAATTATTTTTGGGCCATACAAGTAAACTGCAGTTCAACTATTTTAACCAACTTCGTGCTTCATCAGGTAATAACACATCACAATCCAGTATTTCTTTTGTTCCCTTTTTTACTTAGAAGATATTTGGTATTCTTAATTACTATTCTTAATTAATATTGCTTTGGATAACTTTCTACCTTTAGTAAATAGTAATTTACAAATTTATTTTGATATTTAATTATCAGTGAAAAATACCCATATCCATAATGATTTTTTTCTGTCACTTATCTGAAAATAATAGTCAATATGTAAGTTACATGCTCTTAAATCATTTTAGATTTTAAAAATGTCCAGCTCACAGCTGGATAACTGAGTTACACAGTGGATGAGCAATAGGCTCACAGGTCAGACACAAAGGTTACAGGGAATGGGGGGACATCAGGCTGGGGACCTGTCACTGGTGGGGTCCCACTGGGCTCCGTCAGCCTGGTTCTCTTCAATACCTTCACTAATGGCTTGGATGCAGAACTTGAGGAATACTAAGTTAGTTTGCTGATGACACTAAACTGGGAAGGAACTGTCTACTCTCTCAGAGGCAGAAAGGTCCTGCAGAGACACCTCGACACATTGGAGGGATGAGCAATCACCAGTCTGATCAAGTTTAACAAGGGCAAGTGCTGGAGTCTACACCTGGGATGGGACAACCCTGGTTCTGTGCACAGACTGGGGAATGAGAGGCTGGAGACCAGTGCTGAGGAAAGGGACCTGAGGATCCCAGTCACTGGCAAGCTGAACATGAGCCAGCAGTGCCCTGGAGCCAGGAGGGCCAACCCTGTCCTGAGGGATTCAGGCGCAGCATCACAGCCAGGCAAGGGAGGGGATTGTCCCCTCTGCTCTGAGCTGGGGCAGCCTCAAGTGCTTGGGGCAGTTTTGGGCACCACAATATAAAAAAGACATTGATATATTAGAGATTCCTCAGTGCTGTCTTCAACAACCTCATGAGGGGCAGCGGAGGGACAGGGACTGATCTCTTCACTGTCGTGACCAGTGACAGGACCCAAGGAAACAGCCTGAAGATGAGCTGGGGGAGGTTTAGGTTGGATATTAGGAACAGGTTTTTTCCCCTAGAGAGTAGTTGGGCATTGGAACAGGCTCCCCAGGGCAGTGGTCACAGCACCAGCCTGGCAGAGTTCAAGAAGTGTTTGGACAATGCTGTCAGGCACAGGGTGTGCCTCTTGGGGTGTCCTGTGCAGGACCAGGAGTTGGACTTGATGATCCTAATGGGTCCCTTCCAACTCAGCATAGTCTGTGGTTCTTTGAAACGGAAAGAAGGTGGGTTTAGATTAGGCATTAGGAAAGAATTCTTTCCTGTGAAGGTGGTGAGGCACCACCACAGGTTTCCCAGAGAAGTTCCCTGGAAGTGTTCACAGCCAGGCTGGATGGGGCTTTGAGCAATCTGGTCTCATGGAAGGTGTCCCTGCCCATGGCAGAGGGGTCAGAATAAGATGAGCTTTAAGGTCCCTTCCAATCCAAAACATGCTGTGATTCATAAAAGACCCAACATTTAAGTTTTTTGTTTTGTTTTTCATTGTTTGGCCTGCTTGAAGTAATTGGAATTTAATATACTATAGTACCTAAAATACTGGAAGAAATTATAATCTCATTCAATTAGAAATAGTACAGAAAAGGGACTTTATTAGATGTGGATCTGTATATCTGTGAATAGTTTAGTCTCCTAACCATTTTTCTAAAGGAGAGGCAAATTTTGGAGGCAAATTTTGTTCTTTAGTCAATTTGGACAGTCTTTACACTAGATTATTAAGTGAAAAAAAAAAAAAAACAACAAAAAGTCTGGGAATGTAAATCTGAGTTTTTTTCCCCTGTAGTAGCTTATTTCAAAAGACCATACCTGTGATGCAGAATTTTTATTATACTGTGACATTAACCTGAAAATAAAATCGTTAATGCTTGCACATTTCTTTTGCTGTGAACTGTGCAAAACCCACTCATATTTAGAATAAGGTGTTAGAACAGGCACCCTGGTGGTCTTTTGACTGACACATCCCTTGTAGCTCTGTACAGACTTCTGTCTCACAGTCAGCCTTCTTTGCCTTTTCTTTTTTGCATATGTTCCACTCAAGCCAGCCCATATACACTTCCCCAGAAGGAATGCTTGTGATATTTTCTCCTTAAAACTCCACAGACTATTATTTGGCTGCAATCTGACTGTCAAGGACATTGCTGATCACAAGCTCATTAGAAGCAGAAATAGCTTGTCCCATGAGTTCCATTCTACAGTGACTCATGTGCAATGCTGCTGGAAGGGCTTTCATCACCCAAAACCAAATCCTGGATGAGAAATGAACCTCATGCAGCATGATATAGACCATTCATAATGCTATCAGAAGTACTTTAAGAACCTTTAACTGCAGAAAGTTTTACAGTCTATCTTCTATTTTCCATCACAGACATTAGGAGAATGAGTCTACCAGTGAAAATTAAGTTTATCAGAAAGATCTGTGTGCAAACTAATTTGAGCAGGCATTTTCTAAAATGTAGGCCAGAGGAGAAGAAAGATTACTTCTGGCAAAAATGGAACAAATTAAATTATAAGAGGCTTAATACATTTATTTGAAATTTAATTGCATAACCTAATGTCAAGGTTATTATATGGTGCACACTGTTCTGATCCAAATTCAAAACAGTAAGTACAATCTCAGTTTGAAGTTACTTTATTATAAATCCAACTGTGGTTTTTTTTCAATACTGACCATAGTCTTTGTCTGAAGCACAACATTAATATAAAATCATACTTTCAAATAATTTTGAGATGTCTCCTTAGCAATGAACTCAGATAAAACCTGAAGCCTCTTTGGTATGACTGACTTCTACTGTGAAAAAAAAGGGTAAAAAGAAAAACAAAAGCTGAGGCAGTGTTGACATGATGCCAGAATATATTGCAGAACAAAAATTACTAGAATGAGATTCTGACTGTATTCACACAGTTCTGCTCTGAGTCCATCAAGCCTGCAGGTTTTGTTTTCTAGTCACAAGAGAGACAGATTAGCAGAAAAGGTCGCTGCAGCATTCTTGTTATAGCATCTCCATGGAATATGCATTCTGTGTTTTACCATGTACTGGAAGCTGTATCTGGGCAGACAGCACACTTAAAAGCATTCAGGCTGTGTCCAGACTCTCTGTACTCCTGAAGTCAGTCACTCCTGTCTGAATTACACAGCCTGACCTTAGGAGCTTTTTCGTCTGTTTTCAGATCTCCAAGTGTCTGAGTAAAGCTGGATCAAAATGAACATTTCTGCTGGTTTTGACTGGGTTACAACTAATTTTCTTCATTGTACCTAGCATGGGATATATTTTGGATTTGTTCTGGGAACAGTGTTGATAATTCTGGTGTGTTTTTTTTTTATTGCTGAGCAGTGCTTTTGCACAGCTGAGGGCTTTTCTGCTTTTCACACTCCCCCACCTGTGAGGAGGCTGAGAGTACACAGCTGACCCCAACTTACCCAAGGGATCTTCCCATACCGTACAGCACTGTGCTCAGGGTATAACACTGGGGGAAGAAGAAGGAAAGGGGTGGACTTTTGGAGTGATGATGTTTGTCTTCATAAGTCATCACAAAGGGCAAAGGAGCTCCATTTTCTTGGGCATGGATGAACACCTGCCCACTCATGGGAAGTGGTGAAGAAT
Organism: Rhabdornis inornatus; assembly: GCA_013397075.1. NCBI lineage: Eukaryota > Metazoa > Chordata > Aves > Passeriformes > Rhabdornithidae > Rhabdornis > Rhabdornis inornatus. The sequence goes on from VWZS01009483.1 coordinate 630,714, forward strand.
TCCTTGTTTTGCTTTGCTTCTGCATGCAACTTTTGCTTTTCTCATAAAACTGTCTTTGTATCAACCCATGAGATTTCTCATTTTTACCCCCACCCTGATTTAGTGGGAGTGAGCAGGTGGTGCCTGTGCAGTGCTTACTTGTCAGCTGGGGTTAAACCACAATAACATTCTTAGAAAATCACTGTGCATTTAACTATGTGCCACTGTGATTCTCGTGCAAACACAGTCCAGGTTTGTAGCAGCACCATGCAAAAAGTACCATCTGTTTTTATTTCTGAACAAACATGGAATAAAGGCATAATAAATAACTTTGACACAGCCTGGAATTATAACCTAAAATTAAGAGGCTTATAATCATGTAGCACAATATTAATTTGACCAGATTGGTAATAAAAAATCAATATTGTACATTTTAAAATTATGTCACTTATTTTTCAGTAAAGCTTCAAATGACTAAAGAAGATAATCTAATGTTGTTTGACCAGGTTGGGAGCTCTTTCAGCAGTACTAGAATATTGAATAAAGAGATGCAGTTATTAAAATATGGAAAGGTATTCTGAAAAATGGTCTGTGTCCCTATGTCTCCCAAGTCATGAAGATAACCAAATTCTTGTGTATTTTTTGTTTGGTTGGGGGTTTTTTGGACTTTTTTTTTGGATTTTTTTTTTCCTTTTTGTTTGTTTGTTTGTTGCTTTGGGTTTTTTTTCCCCTTTTTATTTTTTTTTTTTTGTGTGTTTTTTGGGTTTTTTTTGTTTGTTTGTTGCTTTGGGTTTTTTTTCCCCTTTTTATTTTTTTTTTTTTGTGTGTTTTTTGGGTTTTTTTTGTTTGTTTGTTGCTTTGGGTTTTTTTTCCCCTTTTTATTTTTTTTTTTTTGTGTGTTTTTTGGGTTTTTTTTGTTTGTTTGTTGCTTTGGGTTTTTTTTCCCCTTTTTATTTTTTTTTTTTTGTGTGTTTTTTGGGTTTTTTTTTTTTTTTTTGGTTGGGGTTTTTTGTGTGTGTTTTTGTTTTTTTTCCCTTTACACAAGAAAAAGACAACTTGTAAAAACCTTTTCTATGATTCTCTTTCAGTGCTTGGGATAAGCACACATTTAACTGATAGCAACCATCACTCAAATGTCTCCTCTGTAATCATTCCTTGTCTGTCAAAGCAAACAGATATCTTGTGTACAACTCTGAGCTACATCCCTGGGTCTGTGAAGCTCCCTATGAGCTTCTGAAGGGAAAAGTTCACTTCATTCTCTAGACACCCTGACTGAGACTCTGTTTACTGAATTAAATAAACTGTCTATTCACAGTCAGTAAGCCCTTCTGTAGTAGATACATAAACAACGTATTTGTAAGACTACAGTTAACATTTCAAAGAGGAAAAATCCAAGATGGTTAAAAGGAGAAAAACTGAAGCTTACCCCAAACTCATCCCTCCACTGATGTGATGCTTGGTACTTCTCTGCTTCTTTAGCAAGGCGCTGAAGAACAAAGAGAGAATGGACAAACATTTTAGTCTTTACTGATTCTTCACATAGAAAAGTCTTTCTCTTTTACTTTTTTCATATACATGTTTTCTCTTCATAAATGTTAGATATCTATTTTTTTTGCATTTACTTGAAAATTATGTATATTTAAGTAAAGGTGAACCATCTCATCTAAAAAATGCTATATTCTGTATTAATTTATATTTAAGTACTGTAATGCATTAGAAAACTTAACCCTCCCTCTAATATAATTTAAGTAGCTTTAGTTACATTTAAAATCTATCAGTATCCTACTGAAAACACTTTCTCCTTACACACACACTACCTTGTCTTATGTGCATTAATTTGATCTACCATCTAATGATAAGTACATTTTAAAATATTAAAACACCATGTTATGGACATTTATTTCTCTATTATATCATTTAGCTTCAATTATAGAAACTACTGACAGCCCTGTGATTATTAGGGACGCATAAAACGTCAGTAATTTGGGACTAGCTGGAGTCTGATCTCATGGATTGAATTAGCAGCTGGAAAGTAACAGGTATGCTCTTAGAGGGCATTTTCCTCATATTTAATACTTTAATAAAATCCAGGTTTTTTTCACTTAGCCCCACAGGAAGCAAAGCACAATGTACAGGAATCTGCTCTTTCAAATCCATCTCTTGTACAGATACATCCATTAGATTGGATGAGGTGTTCCTACTCATACAAAATTTGAAGGCTTTGAAAAAAAATCTGTTTGGACACGGTTCTTAGAAGTTTACTACAATTTTGCATATAGAAGTTGCCAAGGTAATGCATGTTCTCCAGCTAAGCTGCACACAGATCCCCCATCCCACAGATCCACCCATCCCTAAAGCAAGCCAGCTCACTCTGAAGAAGCAGCCACCTGATGTGAATGTAGTTCATGTGGACTCAGCTGTGTCCTAATTGTTGAGTGACTTTTTGAACTCAATTGTTTTACAGTCCAATAAAAATTTCAGTAACTGTTTTTAGGGAGTCATGATCCCTTTCTAGCAGACACAGCCTATGTCCACCAGATAAATAGGGATGAAAATGCTTACTGTGTAACAACAAGTCTGTTGACCCTTTTAATATTCAGACCAATCCCTGCACAAAATGAACTGGTGTACAAGTTACACTTTCAACTGAGTCACCTTGTCAGTTATTGTTAACATCAAAAGGAATATGACTAGAAAGTCCATGAAAGCTGGAGTTCCAGACATGGTTCTGACCTCAGACCTGTTCCAGATTGCAACTGCCTGTGCAACCTCATCCCCTGAGGGCAACCCCTCTCCTGCTCTAACAGTTACCAGGATGAGTGATACATTTCAAAAATCAGAACTTAGGATCTTTTTCCTTATTTTTAGGAAAATAAGGATTTAGAATTTGAAATAATTCTTTAAAACCAGAAAAAAAAAGTCAACAAATCTGTGTCCTGTACTGCCACAAAATGTGTCCCTACTCAATTATTTAATTGTCAATTCAGATGATTCTTAGCTAACTGAAAGCTACCAGCACCTTACAGGCCCTGCCCATGGGAGGTATCCACAGTAACCAAGCACCACATTAACCACAGAAAAACTATTATACCATTTCATATATTATATTGGAAAAAAGCACAGTTCTACTCTCTCTCGATGACACTGGACAAACATCTACAGCATTTTCATTTTTTTGGTAATACACTAGAACCACTTTGTCCATCTAATTTATTCAATTAATCTTGCCCATTCTGCATCTAAATTTGTGTATCCTCTGATATATTCGAGATTATTAAGTCATATTTCACCAGATTGTAGCAAAGCAAGATATAACACTTAATACACATGTAAATAGCTGCAGTTAACACTGCCCTCAGATTTCCTTCACATTCTGCTCCATTGCCTTAAGGTACTCTGAGAACGACAAAAGACAGCAGAACCCAAATGCATAAAATGATAGATGGATTAAGGAGAGAAATATATACTCATCATTAACACTACTAAGAATTTCCCATGGAAAGAACTGAAGCCATGCTTGAAATTCCTCAGTTCAAATGGTAAATTTCTTAGTTAATCTGCACTACAAAGTGAAAATGCTCAAAGCAGTTGTTTTTTTTTTTTTAAATGTTGGTTTGGGTTGCTTTCTCTTGTCTCAAAAGAAGGGGAAAAAAAGAATATTCTTAAAAAATTTGTTAGAATTTTTCAGTCAGGTTTCAGTTAGAACACATCCTAACTGCCCAAGCAACCTTCTAAAATAACCCTACATGCAATATCTACCATGCTTTACACCTTAAAATAGGCTCCAAAATGAGAGGCTGGCATTCAGGGCATGTGTATACAGCTCTGTTAAAGGTAATCAAGCTCATACAAAAGACAAAGAAAATTGTTCAAGAGTAATAACCAATGAGAAAACAGTTGTTCCTCGACACCTAAAACCTCAAACACAACACCATCACGGAAGTACACGTGACAAGACAGGACCATGCATACAGGTTCATGCAACTGGCTGGGACACTTTTTTGATTTCTTCATCACTGCCTACCTGAAGAATCTCTGCATTTTTCTCTACTGTCCAAAAATCAGTATTTTTTTAGTTGTTGTTCCAGTTATTTGATCCATGTTAAGAAATTTAATCTGCAATGTATCCAATACTTTAGCTGGAATGTATATTTAGAATGTACTTCATATCACCCTGTGTCAACACTCCCCAACCAAAAATAGCCGGGCAGTTAAGCAAACTCAAGTTACCTGTGCCTTTTATTGTAACACAAGGAGAGACTAATTTTTCATCTCTCAAAGAAACCAAGTCTGCTTCCTTTTGAGGTATGCAAATGTCAGGTCTGGCCTTCCCTGTTTTGATGGAAGAGTCTCTGGAGAATGCTGACAGAGAAGCTGCCCAAGAGCCAGCTGACACCTGGCGCTTCCCATTTTCCCTCTCATTACAATGACGGTTTAATAAGGCAACAGCTTCTTTAACACCATGACCCACTGCAGCTCCCTACAGGTTTCTACAGCAAATACTAAAATCCTGACATATAATTTTTTATGTGTAAGAAAACAAGAAGAAATGGTTTAAAACAATATTCTTGTGCATTAGCTATTAAAAATTTCTTTATCCAAGCCCTCTGTATTGTTTGCTGTGTAGACGAAAGCTGTGACGTATTTTCATGCCTTGAACAAAGCTCTATTTAACACCATCTTTTTGGATACAGAGTAGGAAAAGCAAAACAACACTAAAAATGGAAAAAGAAACAAAACTAACATGTAATAGAAGTGTTCTGGCTTACTTCAATATATTTAAAGAACCCTACTTCGTGCAGTCTGCTGGAGATCACAGATTTACTCTGAAGTAGTAAATAAATTGAGAAACCACGACCACCGAGTGAGGGCTGCAAAGGCTAACAGAATGCTGTAGCATCTATCCATGTGCTTTTGGAGGATGCATGACAGCTGTGTGATGGTGCTTTTTAAGTAAGGGATCACAGGAGCTGATGTCAGATTTAGCCAGTGTGATTGGCACAGTACCTGATGTCAAATTTAAGATGCCTGGAAACACTTTGATTAAACATACCATTTGTTTATTAAATTTTCCTAGATTAAAAAATTACTTCTATCTCTTTTTTTTTTTAAGCTTTTTTTTTTTTTTTAATTATTAATGAGAACTGCTTTCGTTTTCTTTTATTTTTATCTTTTTAGTAGTTTGTATTGTGCATTATTTTGAGGAATTTCCAGAATACTTAGCTCATCAATAAAAAAATAATTATCCCTTGAAAATCAGTCACTGCTCACAATAAGTATTTTTAATCAAATTTTGAAAGGAGTCAAGAGGTGCCTTCCACTAGATTTAAAGGAAAACAGCTATTGAAAAGCTAGATAAAGTGCAAGGGTTAATTCACTCCACCAGCCTATGAATCTTTCTTTAACTTTTAAAGGGATTATAAAAGATTATACACACACGAACACACAGACAATAGAAAAGCAAAACAACAAAAAAAGATCCAAAGCCCAGCTGCTTGTCAATCTCAAAACCCTCTATTTTCAAAGGTCTTGCCCCCAGTTTCCAAGTTCATGTTACTATCTCTGAAAGGCAGCCTTTGATGCAGCACAGACTGCAAGAATCTTTATCTGATCTATAAAGATCAACTCCCTAGAAGGTCTATTCATCTTCCAGCCTTCATTTTTTTACGTTTATGTCATATTTTTATCTCCTCCTTGCCAGCACAGGATTCTGTCAGCAAATGGCCCAATTAAATTTATATTCAGTACAATGAAATATTTTTTCTGCTTCCCACTCTCCTTTAAATGTTTTATTTGAAAATAATATTAAACTACTTCTTGATATATTAATCTATTATAAAATTTGTAATCTAAGAGTTAATAGATATCAGTAGCCCCACAAACTTTCTAAAATGCAAAATCCAAGGATTTTTAGGTTGTTTTAAGAAAATAAGTACCATGGGAAAATATATCAATATCAAGCTTATAAAGAACAACACAGAATATACAATGACCTTCAAGTCCTGATTGTAAAATATTATCCAAATATTCAAACCTGTTCTTGCATGAACAGCATAAAAGCCACAAGTGTGTGTAAAAGTGGTTTAATACATAGTTTTCTTATATGTGTCTGAAATATAAATAATTTTCTTTCGTAGTTGATTATGAATTGGATATGAATTACAACACGAAGAAGAGATTTTGTAAGACTCATATATTGGTGTCTGAAGTGTCAATGGAAGACTGATACTGTTATTTCAGTACGGGTTTAATAGAGACTGACAAAGTCTGAAGGATTACATTCTCATCTCAGTAAGCTGTTACATTCTATATTAAACCAAATTAGAACTATCCTCTTCTACCTTCATTCTACTGTCTTTACATGCATATCATTTGTTACATTTTCACAGGAATTCTCGGTAATGAATTTTCCAAATACTCCTGAACTACCCTATGCAAAAATTGTACCCAATTCTATAAAAAGACCACCCAGTGTGCCAAACATAGAGTGTGATTTCAACAACTGGAAATTGGAAGGTCAGTAACCCAAAAGTCAGCATAGATGTGCTAAAGATAGCAAGACCATAACTCTCATATAAACACATCTGGATTTATTTTCTTTGTCTTATTTCCATAATTCCAGTGGGGCACAGGAGGAGTTAATAGGGGCTGACTACCCTTTTACATGTTATTTATGAAGTTATTTCCTATATCATCTTTCTAACAAGAGGGCACTTGTAATAATTATCACCATAAAAGCTGATCTAGATTTGATGAAGCTGAGGCATGTCAGTTTGGATAAGACAGTCCCAACCATAAAACAGTGTCTTAGACTGAACCAAAGACATTCCTAATTTTGCTGATTTAAATTGTAACTGCAAGTTTTAATGTTTCCTTTTCCAAGTAAATTCGTTTGCTTTTAAAAATATTGTGATCACTAACAATAAAGCACAAAGGTTTCCATGATAATTCATATTTCCCTCTGTCAAATGAAGACTTTTTTTTCCTAAGCTTTGCTGTATTCCATTATATAAAAGGTCATAATGTTCAGCATAACTGTAATCAGAATTTTAAACGTTTTTTACGATTTTTTTTTTAATATAGTGACCAAATTTAGGGTTTGGTCGGGTTTTTTTTTTTGTTTGTTTGTTTTGTTTTTGCTTTGTTTTTTGTTTTGTTTTGTTTTTTGTTTTGGGTGTGGTTTTTTTTGTTTTTTTGTTTTTTTGGGGGGTTGGGTTTTTTTTTTTTGTTTTTTTGGGGGTTTTTTGTTTGTTTGTTTGTTTGTTTGGGTTTTTTTTTGCTGATGTGCAGCTTGGTTATATTTTAGGTATTTACACTTCAGAGTCACAGCTTCTCTTTACTCTGACATCTGCTGCGCCACATGATGGTAATGTGATCTGTGCTCTGTTAATGAGGATATCTGAAGCATATAAGGTCACAGAAAGACTGTGTTTATAATTGGTCTCCTATATTCCATACAGAATTTTATGTTGTACTCCTCAGCTGCTCCCTGGGGACAGTTTCACTTTTGTCATCTAAGGCAGCATTTGAGTCATATTCATATGGAAAAAGGGTATACCAGAGGTCTGCTGACACTTGCTACTTGCAAAAAGCAGTCTTCATATAAAATTACTTTCCTAAATATATTTATATATAATTTAAGACAATTGGGAATTAGCACACTTTTACAAAAAGCTAATGTTATTACACTCTGGACAACAGTTCAAAGTAACACTTCAATCATTGTCTTCCACTTTATAAACAATTAACAGCAACCTAAAGTGCTACATTTATTTTTTTGTTATTCAGCTGTAGATTACAAAACTCAACTTTAATTAAACAGTAAGCAAAAAATTACTTTCCACACTTTGTCTGCTTTTCTAATGCATTTCAAGACATTTCTGCTTTACTCATATGAAATGTGATTCTATTTCAGACCTTCTTAATCAGTTTTTCTAACAGGATGACTTCATACCCAAAGGCTGGCATGTTGGCTACAAAGTAATGTAATGGAAAAAAAAAAATGTTATCACCTTCCATATATTTAAAAGACAGAGCTTTAAAGGTTTTCAGTATCTGTTAATAGATACAATGAAAATCACTCTTTGTCATTCAAGACAACCTTTATTCCTGCTGTTTACTTATATGAAAAAGCGAAAAATAAGGCTAATTCTCTACAGAGAACTTTTACTCTTCTTGTGGTCTTCTAGGTCCAAAGAAAATCATGCCACTGGTCTAAATAAGATCAGAAATCAATGGCAAATAAAATGTGAACTAGAGCACTTGAGATTACAATATTGTAGGTAACGTTAATGCTTTCTGACATAACTACTCACATTTATTTTAACAGGAAAAACTGAAATTGGGGTGCCCTAAATAAATGCATCCCACATGCAATTTTAACTTCTAAAGTGTCACATGCAATCACCTGTCACTGACAAAAGTGTCATATAAGAAAAGTAAGAAAGGATAAAACCCAAAGAACATTTGTCACAGTAACACTTCTCGATTACATTAAAGCAGCCCTTTCCTAAAACGTGAACTAGAAATAGCTCTTCTATTTTTTCCTAGCAAATTAACAAAAAGAGAAGGAAAAAGTGGCCTAGTGGCTGTACTTCAAGGCCTGGAAGAGAGCAAATATACTATATTAGGATTCTCAGTTAAGTTTTAGGAAGAATCTAAAATCCTTCAGAAGTAGTCAAACATACAGATATTGTCACTTTTTGTTTCCATCCTGAAAACAAATCACAGAAGAGCTGGAGCTATATACACTACTGAAATTCATGGCTGAAGAATAAATAACTAGATAAGAAAATAAATAAATAAGCTAAGCCCCATACATTTAAACTTCTGGAAAAGTGGTATAACTTGATATCCACTTAGGTAAGTGCACAGGCTCCAGAAGCTGCAGGGGGATGATGTCAAGTACTAGTTTGTAGCTGTCTGAAAATGTACTGGTGTCACCTCAGCTTTGTATCTAATATCCATAATCCTAACTAGAACTAGCAAGACCACTGGTACCAAATGAAAAGAAACCTTACATCTGCAGTCAAAGGGAAAAAATGAACCACAGGTCCAAAGGCATTGCTGGAGTACCTGAGTACCATAGAACACATCAAATACAGCCACAGTGAAGAATGTAGAGAGCATAAAATTGTCTTCTCTGACTGGAGCACTGAGTCCCATCCATGAGGCATGAAATATTATTTGTGTGAAATACCTTACACCCTTCATATGGTGGAGGAGGGGTGTACAAATTAATTGGCAGCAAGTTGTCAGCTCCCTATACACTGCAAAAAGGAGTGCAGCAGATTCACATCAGAAGGTAGAGAAGCAGAATTTCCACATTTATGGGGAGAGGGAAGGAGGAAGGAATTTCAGTTGCCAAGCTAGAGTATATTTCCAGGATCTGTGCAATCAGGAGATTTGAGAAGCTGGGCAATATTATGACAGCTTGATACTGCCAAAAATGTTTCAGTAGACAAGGGAGTATGATATAGACAGCTGTAGATAAAGGCATGAAGAAAAACTATTAGAAGAGTAAGGCAGTCTGTCAAATGCATCTTGACATCTAGCAGTGAAATTTCACTAGAGTGGCATATAAAAATAGCAGAAGACCACTTCTTTTAAGACATCATTCATCCTTCTCATTTGCAGAGGTTTAAACTCCTTAGAGCTTATTATATTTTCACTCTAATAATTCATATGCCTTAAATGTAAGTCACATTAGTGTTATATTTTTAAACAGGCTCAAAGTGAAGGACACAGGCTGAAACCATTAGACTAAAATTGCCAACTGCTCCAACGAATCTCAAATTGCATAACACTACCAGCTTCAACACACTGCCTGCCTTAGGAAACCCTTTTAACCTTCACAGCTGAGCTAGTAACTTCACAAGCATGGTTAGAAAATGACATGTATATTGAGTAGGCGTGCCTTGCTACCCTGTTTTTTTCACATACTTTCTATCAGCTTAAGGAGAAATCAGAACTACATAAATTATTTTAGAAATATGAAAATTAACTCACTTCAAAAAAAGTGTTCTAAAATGTCAAAAAGATAATTTTCCAGTGACTTAAAAAAAAATTAACTTGACGCAGTTCAGATTGCTTTACAACTCCTTTAATACCTCCTCAGTAAGTTCCACTTAAAACAAGCAATCAAAAAGAAAAAAAGAAAAAAAGAAAAAAAAAAATAGACAAAATAAACCTACCTACCAATTTATATATGTTAGCAGATTCACTGAAATGTGATTAATATCCGAACAGGAACAGATATAACTGAAATATGTAAATGCAACTGCCTTTTTAAAAGGGAAAAGTAGGAAAAAAGAACAAATCAAATAAATACCTCCTTGCGAAGTACAAGAAGAAAACATTGATACAGACCAGCATCACTTATGCAAGAAAAACACTAAAGAAGTCAGTTACCTTTAATCAAATAGGGGATGGAAGAGAAGTTGCATCTTGTCTCATCATATAATCTAGCAGAGCAACAAATTTCACAGAATGCTGAAGTTTCATATGAGTTTAGGAACAATCTAACAAATAGTATCATTTTACTGTCAATACAACTTAATATCAATATTAAATAAATACTGAATATTCAAAACACTGTTTGCAGTATTTTGGTTTAAAATTATGGCTTCTGTTAAAATCACAAAAGTGGCATTCAGCTAGGTAGGACACACTAAATACAGAGAAATGTAATGAGTTCTAGATTTACTCACAATTTGTGTGCTACAAAAGATGTTTAGATGTAATGCTGTTGTAATCCTAAAAGAAGATCATAAAGCTGGAGATTTAAAATCTCTGCTGAGCTGATAAGCAAATATGTCTTTTGGCCATGTCACCAGAAACATCATTAAGTTTCCTCAGAGTTGGATGGGTATTTATAGAAAGAAGAGCAAAATCCAGAATTTCCAGAAACAACAGGGGTGAACAGAGCTCATTTATCATCTCTTCCTTTGCCGAATAGGGTAGACAGAAATGTTTTATTTCATTAAGACACATTCATAACCTAAACTATAATGATAAATTCCCAAGTTAATGATTCATAATAAAATCAAGACAGCACTGAAATCTGCAGCAGCATTTCCAGAAATGGGGCTATGAACAATGCAACTGTATTAATAATAAAATGTAGAGCTTGAATAGTGGAACCAATTTGTGAATTTTAGAAAAAAATCAGCATGTTCACCTCAGGTCTCCAATGTATAGAACAGAATAATGAATTTGACTTATTACAAGTCTGTTCAAAAATGAATCCAATTCTTAAATATATACATATATTTGCTTAAAACTACAGCTGAATACCAAATGTAGCTTTAACAAGGCAAGACAGTATCTCAACAGCTTTGCATGTCAGGGAAAAAAAAGCAGAGCAGGTGGTGGGCTATAGCTGCTGAATAATCAACTTGATCTCATCAGCAGTCAGGGGTGAGAGCCAAAGAAACATGTTACTGTTGGCAACAGCAGAAACAAATGATACATTAATACTGCATGCTATTTTCAGGCAACGTTTCCCTAATGGAAGTAATCCTAGTCAAAAGAAATAGGAAGTGTTTAACTGTGAGTCCTGGAGAAAACTGAGTGCAAAGGAAAATGACCTTCCCCTGGCAAAGTGTAAGAGTGATTTTTATTTTCCCAGAGACCCTGCAGCAGCCAGGACAGCAATGCTGGGAACAAACCCTGCTGCTACACCTGGCTTTGACCAGGGGTAACAGGACACCCTGCTCACTGAGAATTTTAGACTTTCTCTGCTAACAGGCACTGACCCCCAGGAGAACACTGCATTTGACCTGAGGCCGTGGAAAAGATTTCCAAAATTAAATAATAAAACTGGAATTATATGTGCGTACTTTGAATAGAAGTGTGTAATATGACACAGTAAAAATCTTGACGTTTTAGAATCTAGTAATATATCCAAAGCAAGATAAAAGTTTTAGTGCAAAGGCTAGTCCTTCTTCTTCACCTTCTTCTTCTCCTTCTTCATGAGTCTAAGTCATCTTGTGTAATGAGGTAAAAAGCCTGCATTGCGAGCCACGGATAATTAATTATTAAGTTAAAAGTAAAAATAATTTTAGTATCATTTCTTAATTAGACAATTTTCCCTTAAAAGGCCTTGTAAAGAGAAAAATAATACTCCATTTTTAGTTTGTTAGCTTGAAATGCTGTAGAAGTCACAGTTTGTGAGACCATAATATAAATAAAAACTAATAAACATCTAAGTCTGAACAAGAAATACCATCTCACATATTTAATCCCAACCCTGGCAAAAAGAAGGCAAGCCGCAGCACCTGCATTTCCTTCTTATCACATGGAGTGCAATAACATGCTGCTTCTAAACTTTCCCAAACATATTTCAAAAGAACTGTTGCACTCCCAGCATTCTCTCTCTACTGGACAGGCTCAAGTTTTAATGTTCAAGTGTAGACACGATAAGTTTGTAAAACCAGTTCAGGTCCTTTGTTAGTCATATCTTTTCTATAAAGGACTAAATGGGATTTACTAGTTCTTACCCTCCAACAGAACATTCTTTCAGATGGTAATGTAAAACCATTTTAAAATTTAAAGTAGACAAAAATGTAAGGTGAGAATGCTGAAAATGGTATATTCTACATTTCCATGAATTGTGTTAGTCATGATTTCTCTTCAGCATCTTTTGTCATGTACACATCATATACTGGACAATTTATGACCTCTTTGTTCCAGGCAGAACAGTCTCTTTCAGGGCATTCTTGTGATTTTACAGAAAATACAACTTGTTTAAGGTATATCACTAACCATTAATCATATTTCTGTACTGTAAGACCTTTAAAATGGAATTATATGTGAAAAAATATTATTTTTTCATTGTAAAACCTCCAGCTGTAAAACTCATGTATATTGTCATGGCTACAGAAGTACTTAATAACTTCTCCCATCCATTGTGAAGCCTATAATGCTAATTGTATTTAAAACATAAAGGAAAGTAACATGACCAAAGTCACACAAAACTTTAGTGTTAGGTGCTAGTAACACCAAAGTCCATTAGATTTATCTTCTGTATGAATCCATTGTATTTTTCTTTCAGTTATTTTCCTCCTTTTTCTGTGATTATGTACATCACCTATAGCTATGCTTAAGAAATGTATTTCATTGGCTGTCTTAATGACTAATGTACAGATCTGGATCAACATTCAAAGTACAATTTCCTTCCAATTTTTACAAAAAGAAAAAAAAAATCAAATAAATAATTAAGATTGTTTTTAGTGTTACCCTCACAGGTGACACATTTGAGAACTACTACAAGAGGTTTGGGTTTATGTATGATGACTTCCACCAAAAGGTGTTTAATTAGGATGTCTCACACTTTTCTCTGCATGAAAATCTAATTGCCACTTTCTAGTTCAAAGAACACAATCAAGAAGCATTATCCCATCTCAAAACTGTCTAAGCATCTTCCTCATGTCACTTTCACATATGGTGCTATTTTATTTTCCAGTCTTGCATACTTCTTTTCTATATAGGTAATATACTGAACCATGCCAACAAACGTAGCGCCCTCCAGAAAGTATATTTTCTTTTATTCCAACTACAGCTACTTACTGACAAACATTATCAGAATCAAACTGTGAATGAATAGCAGAAAGAAATAAGAAGCAGCCAACCCTTATTATAAAAAAAAAAAAAAGAAGAAGAAGAAGAAGATAAACAAAATGCACATCAGGAATATCACAGTACAAGTAAAGCAAAATCTGGCAGTACTATGCCAGACTGGATGTTAGATGTACCTAACTCAGTATGATGCAGTTGACTGCAGCTGATCTGAGTTGCACTTAAAAACTCTGCCTAAGAACAGTTTCTTCCATATTCCTGTTAAACTGGCACATTAGCTAGCAGAAATGATTTTCACAAATCAGTCTGAATCTTTAAGTAAGACACCTGAACTGATACTTAAGGGACTGGCAGACTGCTAAAGGTTTAGAGTTTTTTTAAACACTCCATGATGTTCTTGTGGGATTTCATTGAATTGCTTTTGGGCTATATTCCCAGGGAATACTGGAAAACAGGTAAGTTTTATAAGTGGAAAGGCTGATTCTTCTGGGCACTTCCCTGTCACATGAAACATGAAGATTTGAGAAGTCAGACACTGTGCCCTCATTCAGGTCACTGTCAGTATTGAAATGCTGAATCTCTATTATCTGACTGAAAAGTGATTCAATGCCAAGGAAAAAAAAATCTTTTTTTTCCTTGGCATTTCTATATGAAACCATCTATAGATCTCAATATATTTTTCAAATCTATAGGTTTTGATGGGTACATTGCATAAATAGAGACTAAAAATGCAGCTTCATGTTGCATAAGACAACGACTCTTGGCTCACCATCCATCAGTATGGTCAATGACATAAATGCCAGTAGAACACATTCACTTGCATATACAACAGAAGTTTCAAGCATATAAACCCCAAACTTAAAGCCTTATTGAATTAAATTACAGCTAAATTCAACCATACAGTGAACTCTTCACCTGTATCCTGTGGTCAGGTGGTTTTTAGCAAAGTTGAATGAGGGGTGTAAGGAATGGTTACCATGCAGAAACTTGGAGACCCAGGTGAGAAGTGACAACAGGAATTCCTTCCACCACGCTGCCCCATGATAATATCACTACTTAGAGCTCTAATTTATAAAACAAGATAGCTGGACACTCAGCTGAACAGTTACATGGCTCAGTTGTATTAGGTTAAAGAAAAGATGAAAAATAAGAAAAATTAACTTTATTTAGTAAATTAAAACCGCAAACAGCATTTTCAAGATTTTTGTGTTTCTATCATTAGTCACTTGACAAGCAATAACTTTAGCAATACCTTTCTCCAAACCTCAGATCTTGGACTTATTTTTATCTGTGTTACCCATCTTCCTACTCCATGTGAAAAAAAATACCAAAAAACCAAACCAAAGCAAACCAAAACAAACCAAAGCAAACCAAACAAAAAACAAAAAACAAAAACAAAACA